>ML780383.1:318186-334162 GCA_009831015.1 Picea engelmannii
GCCTCCTGTATTTATAGTATTTTTGGCAGACTGCCTGGGCCGACTTCTCATTTTGGGTACTAATTCTTTAGTATATAACATTTCCTTTAGCCGACTTCTTCTCTTGGACGCTAATAACCTAATACAAGTCATTCACTTGAGCCGACTTGTCTTTTAGGGTTATTGACCAATCAATTAGGGTTTCTTCTTACTTCCCGGAATATTCTATTCTCGTCAGGTTTACACGTGGAGGTAAATACCTCCTGCAGCTACCATAATATCAACATAGCCCTCATCAACAACAAACAAAAATTACTCGAGGTGGCTCCCAGCCAATCAGTGCTCAAGTGAATCATCTTCAGATCTGAAACAGAGAATCAAAGGAGGGACCGCTCTAACACCAAGAGAAAGCATGTCACTGAGGTAGCCGCAACAATAGAAGTGAGAAGAGTGAGAGTGTAATGTGTGTTAGAAAGATAGGGGGTAGGGTCTTATTTATAGTTAGGGAGAGGGGTTAGGGCTAATTAATATTAATATTAAATATAAAAACCCTAAACACATAAAACCCCAATCACATAACATAAAACCCTAATCACATAAAGTAAAACCCCAATCACATAAAACAAGAGGAAAACAAAACAACACGGGGTACTTGTTAGGACAAAGTCAAGGAGCATTCATAATGGCAAAACATGTTCACATGAGTCTCATAATGACCTATAAACTTTATCATCACTGCATAAGAGGGTACATCACACAATGTGGTCATGCCCATCTTCATAGACTCTCCTAGGTCTCGTGGACCATCCCGGGAGAGAGGAAGAGGATCACACACCAACACATCTTGGTATTACACCAAGATCTACCTGGACAAAGACCAATTTGCCCCAGAACACATCTGGGGGCCCTAGACCACATCTAGGGTCTTATCCACCAAGGTACAAGACCAAGGATCAACCCATGCTTTAGGCAAGGGTTCCCTGGAACACATCCAGGGCCCTAGAACACATCTAGGGACTTATATCAACCACCAAGGAACATATCCAAGGATCAATCCAAGCACTGAGCAAGGATTCCCTGGAACACATCCAGGGGCCCTAGACACATCTAGGGACTTACTGCTTAGTCCAAGACCAAGAACCCTAGTCATCTACTGGGGGCCCTCACAAGGCTCTTTCTGCTTGGTTCTAGACCAAGAATCCCAGTTATCTACTGGGGGCCCTCACAAGGGTCTTTTGCCATGGCTCTCACTGCTTTGTCTCGTACCAAGAAACCCCAGGAGTGTGCTGGGGCCCTAGTCTACAGCTAGGGTCTTTTCCATCCTCCAGAGAATGGCTCTTGCAGCTGCATTAATTTCAACATGGAGCACTCATCATAAATAATTATTTATGATATATATTTATACCTTATATAAATATATTATTATATGAATAATATTGTTTAAGAATTAATAATCATATTATTAATTATTAATCTAGTAGAATGTCTTTCCAATGCTGCCCAAACATCAACATTTTCTTCATTTAAATTAGTTTGTCAGCAATATGCAAGTACATTTTATGCATAGTGAAATAACAAACAAAAATAATAATTTAGTTTCCCCAACATTAATAAAGGTCTGTGCTAGTGAATTGGCTCAGCCATAGGCTAAGTGATTATGGATTAGATGTCGGTCTAGAGTGCCTCTCGGATACATGGTAAGGAGGATGGAGAGTTACATATGGGGTTGGTTGGGGTGCCATCGAGCATTTTTGAGGATCCAGCAAAGTCAAATGATGACAGTTATGGTGGTGTGCTTGAAGACACTGAAAAACTATTGCAACACATGGAAACAAAATATTGATAACATGCTATTATCACTCAAGGGTAGTTTTCTCGTTATTTTTGTTTGCTTTTATTTTTATCATGTATGATTAGATCTTTTATCCATCTAAGACTATATCAACACATAGTCTTGTCTTTTGAAAGTTTTATATCATGTTAGATTGTGATGTATTCCCTAGATGAAAAGATCTCAATGACAAAAAATTGCCAAGGATCTGAACATTGGGACATCGACAACATTGGCAAAAAAATTGGCAAACTGCGACAAGCATTAAAAAATACAAATTAATTTATTTTTTTCATTTTAAAAATATATAAAACAACGACATCAAATAACCACATTGTCACTTTAAATATGAAAAAAGACCGATATATCAGATGTATAGGATGCCAAATGATACATCAAACATTAACTACCGACATTGAATCTTGATCGCTGTTCATTCAAGACTAATAGATACAAAATTATATCAAATATATAATAAATGTATCTCATTGTCATGAGTCATTTACAATGATTAATCTCGTATATAACTACCAATTCCGTCTATCTCTTGTAAGGGCAAAGGTAATGGTTCACCTATTCATAAAAGAAGGCTTGTGGCTGGAGACGGACGACCGTTGATGGGTGTCTCACATTGTGTAGAAGGTGTTTTTGAGGCTGGCACATCAGTTTCCTCACTCTCAGTCTTGACTCTCCTCTCCCACAACGGTTGCAGGTCATCCTCCCTTGCCCTCTGCTTTTGCTCCTCATGTAATCACTCAGGTGCCTCCTCCATAACAAGCCTCTCAGTTCATGTACATCAATGTAAATCCAAAGCATTAGATGCCAAATATGCAACGTTTGTCCATGTATATAGCACGTAGAGGTGAATATAGAAAAATGGCACTAATGCGATACATATTTGTAAGAAAGCACATTAACATTGAGGCTCTAAATGGCTTCCAAAGTCCAAAAAACATCATGCTACAACAAAAGTCTACATATCATCAAAATCGTCCCCTATATTGAGATCCTCATCCCTAGTAGCACCCTTTTCCTCCTCTGCCTTTATCCTCCAAGGACTTAGTACTAGTGCTTGGTGCTACTTTGGATCCAAGTCCATCCACCTTGTTGTTTCTCTAGTCAACACGCTCCAATTTTAATGAAATTGGCTAATCCAAGTGTAAAAATGAGGGAGAAAGCTTAACATGCCTAATCAGTGGTTTTGGCTGGAGTGAAGGGTACATTTTTACCAAGGTCATGACAGATGAGTTCAACAATGAACAATGAACACCACCAGCAATGGGGTACATGGAGGGGATGCCTCTTGATTAAATGGCAATCCCATACCCTCATACATGATGGAATCCAGTGTTGAAATGCTGCAAGCTCACCAATCCTAAATCACTGAAACCCTGAAAACTGTTGAGTCATCTGAATTTTGAATGGGATATGAAATTTTACATTTTTCATATGAAGTTTGATGAGGTTGGAAGTTGGAACCACTCTCAAACTTGGAACTATTAATGGTACTGTTAAAAATTTAAGTAAAAGGATACGAAAGGAAAGATAAAGGAGAATGTCAACTTGTACTCTAAGAATTTAATATTGCCAGTTATAGCATCCAACAAAAAATAAAGTCAGAAAATGGCCCCAAAATGTCAAATTTCAGGCTTATATTGGTGTTTTTTTCACATCTTTGGTGATTTTTTTCAAAAATAACACACTGTCTGATTTTTTCTTGGCAATTTTTTGTTTTGTGTTGGGCATTGTGATGTGTTGCCATGTTGGTGATTTTTTCATCTAGACAATATGGATGTATCATTGTATGATGTATGGATGCATGGATTCATCAATTTGAGTTTCAAACTGGTTGTAGCTTTGTGTGTATTTATGATTAATCATGATTCATTAATAATAAAACAATTATTTTTCTGATGTTTTTGTTATTTTACTATCTTCCATGGGGGTGGGGTGTCCTGGTGCTCCATACCTTATCGTTTCTTGTACTGGTATTATATCCTAAAATTTAGGGGGTCTCTAGCTGTCCTTGAACTTGCATCCCTATTCCACATCCCCTTGCCCCTTGGTTGTTGTGAAACACAGAATTAAAATAATTATTAAGCAAAAAAGAGGAATCCAATGTATCTATGTTATAGAATATTTGGCTAGTCATCCCTTTTTCCCTGGGGAGGGTGGAACCCCTTACAAGATAAGCTTTACAACATGAAGATCTTCATCTAGAAATCCACGGCCAAGGAGTATCTATTTTGTCAAAGTCACCCAGGACTTGCATCTGGCCTCATTCACAAAGACTGTATTAGCACAGGGACCACCTTTAACAACATCTCTGCATTAGCTGAAACCGATGTTTATCACATTAACACGGTCTCACACCTCGGAAAATCTTGATTGTCAGCCTATCTCCATCTCCTGTGTTTTTTGGTTGGTGATAGTCTCCCGTCATTTCTGTATCTCCATCTCCTGTGTTTGTTTGTTGGTGATAGTCTCCCGTCATCTCTGTCTTCTAGTCACAATCTCCCATTGAGTTTCCTTTCTTTTAATATTATAAATCTTTCCTAAAGTTTAAGTTTCAGAACCCATAAATAAATTTAATTTAGAGATCTACCTTTATATATATATATTCGCCATTTGCAACTTGCTGTTCCCTAGAATTTTGGGCAGAGCTTCCAGCTGTTCCCTAGAAATTTGGGCAGAGCTTCCAACTGTTCCAGAGACCAGTTTCTGCATCCCCCCCATCTCCCGTTCTAAAAACTCATGCAACATGGCTATATATCATTAAGTGACCTGTAATATCTAATCTCTGGAATCTGGACCATACTGATCCACACTGAACTTGAAAGGAGTGGTCTCGACTCTCAAGTAAGCCAGCCTTTGTTATTATTATATGCTCTTGTTAACTAAAAACATACTCATTCAAAGCAGTATAATTAACCATCTGATTATGTTTCCGTTTCTAAGTGCCTCCAATCTGTGATTATCAGACATGCTTGCATGGCAGGCATCACAGGTTTATCTTTGTTAATATATGCATAATGAAATGCTTCTTGATTCTTTCAAATTCCAATGGCAAGTGCTACAAGCTTTTTTCCATCATCCTGAGATGTCGAGTTAAGCACAAATCTCCTATTGTTGGGTTCATTGTTAGATTCACTTAGAAACATACCATTCACAGCACCAGTTCCTTCTTTTATGATGTGGCTAGCCAACTCTCCAGAATTAATCTAGTTTGTCGTCATTCTTGCAGAAAAAAACAAAAGATCTTGGTAAGAATAAAAATGCTGCTGATACGGGAGCAGAGGCATATATTGCAGCCCCTCTACAATCTGTTCATTTTGCTGATGGTGGAAAAGCAGTAAAGCATAAGAAGAAGAAACAGAAGACGAACCTCCAAGATAATTCTTGAGAAGATCTTACTTTTGGAGAGATCTATTATGGCTGATAATTTTTTTCTGGTTTGTATGGATGAAGTTTTCAATGATCCATAATATTTCTTGCAAAATTGTCAACCATCTGCAAAAGGTCCAATCTTTTCCTTCAACTGACATTGCATTTAGGGATTGATTGTATCAGATTGGTTTTACACATGTAATCTGAAGCAAACATTTTTGCCTGTTTGTTTGGGTATTAATGGTCGTGTGCATATTTTAGGCATTTGCTGGAAACTCTAGAGAGAATTTCATTTATTATAGGAACAATTTTGTATATTCTAACAATTCCTGAGAGGCCTATGATCTTTCCAAAGTTGAAAGAATAAAGACATAACCTAAGGCGAGGAAAAATCTGTTCAAACACAAAGCATATTGTTAAAACATGCCATCTAGTTAATGCCGCTATATTCTTCTGGAATGTCGTCTAAGATAATAGAATGAAATGTTACACTACATACTCCCATATTTTTTAAAATGTCATGGAGCCATATTCAACACAAATAATTTGAGAAAGTGACTACTTCATCAGATTACCATCCATCATCCTGCTTCTGGTATATTTATAATATCACGACATGTTTAGAATTCTCTCCTACAATGCTTTACAATACAAACTAGGTTGATCAAGTTATGAAATTTTTGATTTGCAATTTGCAAAGTAAATATTATTGCCAATATTTAGACGTTTTGAAGGATTATGTGAAATGCTCTCCTAGTCACGATTTTTAACTGCTTGAAATGGTGTAAAAGTATCATTAAGACCAATATAATAACTGATATGCAATTTTACTCAAATGATCCATTTCATATGGTGATTGTTGCTTTCACTCTAGATCACCCTCTTCCCCTTTTTGCCTAAACTCCTTTTGGATGATCTTATGTTTTCACAAAACACGGTTTCACAGGGCAATACATTGATAGAGTTTACTGGAGTTACTGTGATTTGATCCATAATCCATTGCTTTGTCGATGTTTCGAGCTCACTATCTTAGGTTTATCTTCAGGGCTATGGTGTGCTTTCTTATCACCTCAGCATAGCATGCAAAATAATTTTTCTTGTCTTAACATTCTTCTTGTCTGATCGGACTGATCTTTGTATGATTCCTCGAACTTTCAAGGCTATGAAAATTGAAACTTAAAGCAACAAAAAAAACATGAAATGCATATAAATAAACATTGACAGAAATTGAATTTTTGAGGAACTTATATGGGCTTTATGATTTAATGCAATAATCTTCTGTACACTCCTAGCATATTGCAGATTTGCTTACGGAGCTTTGAGGCTAAGATGAATACACTTTTCCTAGTCCTTGAAGTTTTTGGGGCACTTCTAATGATTGAAGATGAGTTTCATTCTGAGAGGTCATTGGCGATTGCTTTACGTGTGGCACTGGATCATCTTGCCCACAATTGCAAATATTTGAGAAAAAGATTGGAACTACTCTATCATCTGCTCCTATGTTTGTTTTGTTTATTTATTTTATTTTGCATTGATTTTTTTACCATGCTATTGTAGGGTTTATAGGTGGGTTGGTGTTCAAGATCACCGAGTCAGAATTGTTGTAGGGATAACCTAGAGTCCATGTAATGTACATAACGCACAGTAGATACTAGAGACCATACAAGTTTGATATGTTGAATTTTGAGCAGCTGCAGAAGTTATTCTTTTCAAGCAGCCCTCCTAGCTGCCCTCTCTCAAGCTGGACTCCTAGCTGGCCTCCAAGCAGCCCTCTTCCTAAACCACCGTCCTGAAGCTGCCCCCTTTCCAGGTCAACCTAGGTCAGCCCTAACCTAGCTGTCCTAACCTAAATCCTATCCTATGCTAACCTAGGAGGTGGCCCTAACCTAAAGCTACCTAACCTAGTCTCTATCCTATATAGAGGGAGGCACCCTCTCTTCACATTAGTCTTCACATCAGTTTTCACATCAGTTTCTAGATCCATTTTCATACGAGTTTTACATCAGTTCTGTAGCAGCTTATATATTCTGAGGGAGCATCAACATAGGGTATTCTGGGCAGCAGCTAGGAGGCTCATTTCGAAAGGCTGTTTACTTTGTTCTGGGCAGCAGCTAGGGGCAACATCTAGGAGATAATATATCTCTGTTGTGAGACAATATTTCTGTTCTGGTGGACAGCCATCTACTCTATCCTGTAGCAGCTGTTAACTCTATTCTGGAGCAGCAACTTGACTCTGTTCTAGAGCAGCAAATATACTCTGTTCTGAGGCTGCTTTGGACAGCAAATAAAGAGTGTTCTGGACAGCAATTGTACTCTGTTCTAAGGCTTATTCTGGAAAGCAACTAAAGGCAGTTCTGAGACAGCCTTAAGGACAGATTTGGGCAGCTAACAAACAGCAACAAAACAGTTCTGTAACAGCAGTGAGAACTATTGTCTTAGTGCTATTTCTAAGAAGAGTCTTGTCAGTTCATTGTACTTGTTTGACTGATTAATATATCTTTCTAAGAAGAGTCTTGTCAGTTCATTGTACTTGTTTGACTGATTAATATATTGCAAAAGTTTGCTGGGTTTTCTTCCCCTTGAGGGTTTCCAAGGATAAATACTTGTGTCTCTGTGAATGATTGTTCTTATGCTTCAATTTATTTGCTAAAGTTTTAAAAGAGCACTACTGTTATCTTCTGTATCTGTTTATGCTTAAAAAAATTAACATGATATGCATCTACATGGCCCTAAATAGCCTAGAGTACTACTCTTTGCCCACTTCTTGCTTTGCTTTCTAGGGTTTGTAGGGAAGTAAAGGTGCATTTTGACACATGCATAATGCTTACGGTAATATAAAGATGGTTTAAGCGATCTGAGTAGGGATCTCTGTCTTGATTTTGTAGCTTCGAGAGGTATTCCCACTAGATGCCAAGCTGCCAGGCTTGTGGGAAATTTCGTTGGCACCAGTTTAGCCTTTCGTTTCTTCAAAATCGGCCTAAAAATGAAGTCGGTGCCTCATGGGCTTTGGGGGTTTGTGATGGGGCTTCACACCCACATGAGCCTACATTTGAGTCGACTTGTGAAAAGACTCCTTAACACACACCCTTTGGAATTATATAAATAGAGATCAAGTCATTGTGACAATTCATTGTGATTGTTGAGTGAAGAACTTGGGGATTTCAGTCCAAGAACTTGGTAATTGCAGTCCACCCATGAAGAGAGGCCGCTAGGCCTAAACTTGCTGTGTTGTTGTCTTGTTTGGGTAGGTACTTTGCTGGAGAAGAGGGCCGAGTGAGGCTAGCAGCAGAGAGAAGAGGCTCAACCTGGCTAGGAGAGGTAGCCACAGCCTAGAAAGATCTCGGCCTGTCCTAGAAGAGACAAACAACAAGCAAGGGAGGTTCGGCCTGCTGTAAGAGAGGGGCTGCAGACCCTGGACTCAGCTTGCAGGTACAGAGAAAGGCCAGCAGGCCTGTAGGACAGCAAGTGGAGGAGCTGATAAGGAACCTTGGGGCCCTAAAAGGATGGCAGAAGGTGGTCACCAGCTAGACAGCAGAGTGGACAGCAAATAGAGGATTGCTGTAGGTGACAGCAGGAATAAACAGAGGTTGCTAGACTGTGTGGACAGCAGCGAACCTTGTGGAAAGTCTTGAAAGGACTGCAGACCTGTAGCAGCAATCTTGGAGACCAAACAAGTGCTAGAACAGCAGCCTTGAGGGTTGGACAGGTGGCCAGCAGTAAGGGAAGACTAGTACAGCAGTCTCCAAGGAGTTAACAAGTGTCTAGCAGCAATGGAGTGACAGCAGGTCTGAAGGACCAGACCTTGGACATCAAGTGTTTGTAAGTGCTTTTTGGTACATTCCTTGTAAAAGAATTGAGCCATTATCCCTGGTGCATTGAATTGAATTGGCCATTATCCGATTTGGTACATTGACTCTTGGTATAAAAATCTTGATTAAACACTTAATTTAAAGTCTATGTTCCGCTGTGTTAAAGTTAGACATCTTAGTGTGTTTATGCTTACAGTTTGAATTGAGTAAATTGTGCATAACTGTGGAAGTATTAGACCAGATCTAAGATGCAGTAAAAACTAACATGGTATCAGAGCTTGAGGTTTGAAGAAGATAAGTTATTGGCCACAACATTGGAAGAGTGTTGTTTCTATTTTTGGTGGTGTTCTTGTTCCAGGCAGGTAACAATGGTGAACACATTGAAGCTTGAGGACAGGTTGGAAAGGGCAACCAACTTCTGGGCTTGGCAGGCAAGGGTTCTCCAGAAAATGACCTCAAGGAGCATGTTGAGAGTGTGGTTACAACCCCTACTGATCCACAGGATTTGACAACTCACAAGGAGGAGGAAGTGAAGGCCAAGCGGGTATTGCTAGAGTCTGTGAAGGATCACTTGATTCCTCACATTGCCAAGAAAGCAACTGCCAAGGAGATGTATGATGCTTTGGTGGTTCTTTACCAAAACAAGAATATTGGTAGGATGCTACACTTGAAGCACCAACTTCAGATTGTTAGGATGAACTGTGAGGATATAGTTGTCAGTTATCTTATGAAGATTACATAGATCCGAGATCAACCCACAACCATTGGTGAGATAGTGCCGGATGTTGAGTTAGTGAATATGGCTTTGAGAGGTCTTCCTAGGTCTTGGGAACTATTTGTGCAGGGGATCTGTGCACGAGAGAAGTTACTAGACTTTGATAGACTATGGATAGATTGTATCCAGGAGGAGACTCGATTGGTGTCTAGGGATGATTTGGATGGTCCAGTGAAGAGTAGCAGTGATGAGAATCAGGTCCTTGCAACCGACACTAGGAGGGGCATGTTGATATTTTTCCAGTTAGCAGCATCGGACAGACATTCTGCCAGATTGGTCATGTTGATTTGACCAAGAGAGAATGATACATTCACTCACGAGGCCATGCTGATTTGGCTAGTGGTGAATGGCCCATGGAAAGTCTTTCTCCTATTAGTCATGTTGATTTGACAAGGAGTGAAAAAGACTCTAGATGCTCTCACATTGCCTGCTCCCGGATGGAGTGATCTATTTTCTATAGGGCAGGTTTGACTTGTTTACAAGTATAGTCTAATGTTGAAGATGTAGGATCAAGAGACCTCTTGTGATGAGGGGCTTCTTGGTGAATCTACTCAACATTAGAACCCTATATTAATTAGATGTGCACGCGAGGAGATGATACATCAACAAGGCTCATGGACAACTTTTCTAGTAAAGAAGAAATGCCAAGAAGACAAGAGAAACCATTGAAGAAACCACAGAAAGCAATTAAAGTAGATATTGAAGACAAAAAAACAAGTCGACCCCACAAGGAAATTACATGTGACTTGATTCATATAAATAAAGGCTTGATCATTTCATTTTCAACACACAACACAACTCTTCTCATCAAGTACGGAAGTCCTGGTTGCCAGTTGCTAGTTGCACAATTTTTGAGGTGAGTTATCTTTTTGGTGGTTCTCTATCTTTTGGTGGTTCGCTATCTTTGAGGGATATGCTAGAATGTTGTGCTCATTTAACCATAGACAATATCACAATATTGTCACCCTACCATAGGCATGCAACCACCCCCGAGCATTGTAACTTTTGATAGATAGAATGATTCCGGAAGCAACACTAGACCCAACGGATAACCAAGAGAGAGAGAGAGCACACCTTTCTCCTATGGTAGCGCACCAAGCATAAAGTTCCAAACCACATACCAAGACTAGTACCCAATTGCAGTCATTGCAGCTGCACTCTTCCTCTAGACTTGCGCATGAATTTCTTGAGTGTGAGTGTGTTACCAAATGAGCTCAAGCGCCTTCTATTTATACTAATATGGCCAGATGAATATGTGTCTCTTCAAGCAGGGCTGCCTTGTCCTTTTCTGCATATAATACATCAATATTACTTATTCCACTAAGTCGACTTGTCTTCCAGGGTTTTCACACATTTGTTTAGGTTTTCTCTTGCTTTCATAATATTCTATTCTAGTCAAAGGTTTATCCATGGAGGTTAATACCTCCTGCAGCTACCAAAACATCAACACTCCCTCTTAACTAGGGAGGTATTTAACCATGATGTTCCCTTCTGATCTTCATAGCCTTGCTCGTTATGCCATGATCCTCTCGTCATGGTTATGTAGACCATGCTACTGGTAGCATCATTACGTCACACATGGCTACACCAATGTGTATCAGTCAATCTCGTCTAGGGGCCACCACCCGCTAGAGAACACTAGAGCTACACCTCGTAGTGTGTGTCACCATCATTATCATGGGATACACCCACATGACGTGCTCACCCATGGCTATACCCATGTCATGAGTATCATCATTACTATCATCATTATCCATCCATCTCGGGCAAGACCTACATGGTCTTGCAGATCGATAGCATCACTAGAGCTACACAGGCTATCTCATGATCACCTAGATCATATTGTGAGCAACACCATCACAACCATACAGGTTCTCGACTACTCCACTAGCATACTAGACTGTCTCACTGGTGTAGCAACAACTCGGCATACCAGACCATCTCACTGGAGTAGCCTATAGTTCGGTAAAAAGCTTACAACTAGGCATGAAGCCTACAACTCGTCACAAGGCCTACGGCTCAACATGAAGCCTTCAACTCGGACGAAGCCTACAACTCGGCACAAATGCCTACAACTCGACTCAAAGGCCTACAACTCAGCACGAAGGCCTACAACTCAGCACGAAGCCTACAACTCGGCACAAAGGCCTACAACTCGACACAAAGGCCTATAACTTGGCACGAAGCCTACAACTCGACACAAAGGCCTACAACTGAGCACGAAGGCCTACAACTCGACACAAAGGCCTACATGATCCTTCTTTTCGGATTTTGCCATCAACTCCCTCTAACTGAGAGAATCCTCGAACCACGCTTCCATCTGGTGCATGCCCCTATGCAACCTGCAAAGTGTCATGAAATCTTGCTTCTTCCTGATCACTGACTCCCTCTGAAGTTTGACTCTTTGCTTCTTCCTGATCTCTGCTTTCAAATCTTGCTTTTTGTGGTAACCTTCTTGGAATACATAGGATAACCTGCCCGAAACAGGGACAACAAGAGCAAAAATTATTTCCAATAAAATAACATTTTATTTAAGAACATATCAATTTCATGGTAATTCATTATAGCATTACCAAGGTGTCCTGCCTGAGAACAAGAACAAGAAGTTAGTTCATATTGCAATTAAATACAATAAGCATTTATATTAATAGTACATGCTACTAAGTATTCATTTGTTCCTAGCATTAATAAAATTTAAAGGATTGCAATACTCACTTAAGCAATAATAATAAAAATATCAAACCTGATATGCAAACCTGGAGTCTGGCTATTGTTCCGCTTGAGTTGCTTTTCTTTCGAGACAAATATTCTTTCCAACCTGGAGAGTTTGTTGTTCCTCTGAATGTATTAGATCTGAGATCTTTTTGGCTCTACGATTACTTCTTGGACACATCCCTTTTCTTTCCAGAGATTCAGATTTGTAGTAGTTGCTTTTTATTGTTTCTCCTACTCCACGTTCATGTGCTTGGAGGCTCCAAAATCAAACTCTTTATCCTTCAAACCCCGCGTTTCAGTCTGTGATTCCATAATTTTTCCCTCTATTCTTTGCAAGGATGATGTCAATCCTTGTCTTCCATGCTCTACCAAGAGACCATGCTTCTTCTGTGTCACTCTGATTTTATGGAGGAAGTCATGACTGTCTTTGACTTTGACCTTGACTAGTCTTTTGACTTTGACCAGTCAAACGTTGAATTTGACCCAACAATTCAACTTTGATGTTTTTGATCGCCGAGGGCACCAGGAGATGCGCTGGGCTAGGGCGCACTAGGATAACCAAAAATTAGTCCCAATATTTCATAGAAACTTTCACTGCAACTAGCTCGAAAAGGATCAGGCATTCGCTGTTTGGGCCTAGGGAGAGCAGCCCTATTCAGAGTGACTATGAGGGTTTCGCTACGCTCAGGTATAACCGACATAAGCAAGACGGTACTAAACTTGATTGATAGGGCCGCCATCGAAGAAAATAGGCCAATGGAGGGTAGTACTGCAACTGGTGTTGGCACTGCAACTGGCACTGTCACTGACATTGCAACTGGCACAAAGGAACTAGCACGAAGGAACTGGCACTGCAACTGCAATTGTGCTACAATGAGCTTGACAAAGAGCTACGGATCTACCTTCCAGTGGTTAGACTGTTTCAAAGGTGGTGTGGGCCCATAACCTATTAGAATGTTGTGCTCGTTTAACCATAGACAATATCACAATATTGTCACCCAACCATAGGCATGCAACCACCCCCGAGCATCGTAACCTTTGACAGATAGAATGATTCCGGAAGCAGCGCTAGACCCAACATATAACCAAGAGAGAGAGAGAGAGCACACCTTTCTCCTAAGGTAGCGCACTAAGCAAAAAGTCCCAAACCACATACCAAGACCAATACCCAACTGTAATCGTTGTAGCTGCACTCTTCCTCTAGACTTGCGCACCACTTTCTTGAGTGCGAGTGTTACCAAATGAGCTCAAACACCTTTTATTTATACTAATCTGGCCAGATGAACATGTGTCTCTTCAAGCAGGGTCGACCTATCCTTTTTTGCATATAATACTTCAATATTACTTATTCTGCTGAGCTGACTTGTCTTTTAGGGTTTTCACACATCTGTTTAGGTTTTCTCTTGCTTCCGGAATATTCTATTCTATCAAAGGTTTATCCATGGAGGTTAATGCCTCCCGCAATTACCAAAACATCAACATGATCTTCCTCATGCAAGGGCGAAGTTGTGCTAGGGTTTCTTCATTTGATGGTGATGTATTGGTAATCTTGGATTGATTTCTTCTTAAGAAAAGTTGTTGGGTTTTCTCCCAAGGTTGGGTTTCCTAGGATAAAATCTTGTGTCTATTGTGCATAGCTATCTTTCTATGATTCTATTGTTTCCGCTGTAGTTTTATTTTGGTTGTGATTTTCAGTGTGTAATTATTCTATGATAACAATGACATAAAATTCATAAGGAAATAATTATCAGATCTCAAAATTGAAAATTCAACGGGCATAAGAGGTTCTCTAGACAGAAGAGGTCTACTAGGAAGAAGAGCTTCTCTCTCGAGAGAAGCCTCTCCAAAGTCTAGACGAAAGAAGGATCTTAGTAAGATCAAATGCTTTGAGTGTCATGATTATGGTCACTATGCTTCACAGTGTCCACATCAGAGGGGAAGGGGAAGAAGACAACATGCATGAACAACATAGGTTGATGATGTTGCAGACAGGTTCCAGAGGGAGATCTTATTGGTCTTCGGCCTTTCAGGTGTAGTCTCTAGCAGGGAGACTTGGTTGGTGGACAACAAAACATCTTGCCATATGACAGGTGCACAAGAATTGTTTGACACTCTCACAAAGACTGGCTCAGACTTATGTGTGGAGTTTGGTATGAGAGCCAAGCATTCAGTACGAGGATCTGATACATTATCGTTTCGATTGGAGTCAAGAGAGATACTAAGGGTGTCAAATGTGTTATGGGTGCCAGAACTTAGGAGGAGTGTCCTCTTAGACTTGGAGATTGAGAGGAAGGGCTATCATGTGATGTTTTAATATGGACAGGTACTGCTTGTGCCCATACAAACTAGCTTTAGATCAACAATTGTTCTTGGAGTTAGGGAGGGCAACCTATATAGGCTTAGGGGCTAGCATATGGGTGCTATGGCCAGCACGGGTAGAGAGACAAAGGAGGAACAGGTAGCTCCACCAGTGGTGAGGTAGAGGGCCCCACTTGTAGCATAGGTTCAGAGGGAGTAGGTGGCTCCACGAAGAGTGAGGTAGGGGACCTCATTAGCAACACAAACTCAAAGGGAGCCCGATTTCAGAGGGAGTCGACCCTCAGGATCAAAGAGGGAGGAGGAGCCTCCCAGGATTATGCAGAGGGCAGTGGATAGGGAGCAAACGACCCTATAAGTTATGCAAACTCAGGGGGAGTCCGGGTTCAAAAAGAGCATGCGATCTCAGAGTGAGCCAAATCTCAGGGGGAGTCAGTTGGCTTAGAGGGAGAGATCGTCATCTAGAGGGAGTTCCCCCTTAGGTTTAGAAAAAAGGTATCTTCCAAGATTGACAGACAAGTTTCATGGGTTGAGGAGGTCAGACAGGAGATGCATGAGCAAGAGGCTTCTGAGAGTTGTGTACCTTCTAAGGAGGACCCAATTGATTCAACAGGTTTTTCTACAGTGATAGATGAGGCAACCGATTAGGAGATAAGAATTGCTTCAGTCACAGAGGGAGTATCCAGTGAGGTAGCCTGTGTTGATTAAGGTTGGTTGTCATTGATGTCAACCCTTGAAGAAAGCCCCATAGCACAAAGGTTTGGGTAATGGACCCAAGATTGTTTCATGTAAATATGACTCATTATTGTTTTGTCATGGTTGATAAGAAGTAAATACGGATGAACTCCAAAGTGGTCCCCTAATGGTGAAAGCCCTCACGGGAAGACGCTTTGCGGAGTAAGAGAACCCATGCTTAATTGTGGAATAATGAGATGAAGGACAATGAATTTGTCAGGGAAACTATCCTAGATGGATAGTGCTTGTCATGCCATTTCCGGTGGTATGTGGAACGCCACATAACTCCTCACGATTAGAGAGTTATGGCCATGAGAAGTTGGAGACCCCAGGTTTGGGTAATGGACCCAAGTTTGTTTGATGGGTAACGGTATGAGTTATGATATATTTTCAGATAATACTATTCTATATGGATAGTACATGTCATGC
>ML780383.1:349109-432135 GCA_009831015.1 Picea engelmannii
TTTTTTTAAAATCATTTTTTATTAATAATATATATTAAAAAAACATTGTTTATTTGGATTTTTTCTTCTAATTTTTATTTATCTTTTTTATTTTTCAATGTTTTTCATTTTTTAATTTTATATGTAATAGTTTCAGGTTTTTAGGTTATAATTTCAATTCTTTTGTAATTTTAAGTCCTAAAAAGAGATGGTGGTATTGATATGACCTCTTTTTTATTTGATGGTTAATTTTAAGATTTTGGTTGCAAGGATATCGATTTTTGGGGTTATGATTTTAGCCTTGAAAAAAAAGATGGAGGTGTTATTGGAAACACCACTTTTCGATTCTAGGGTTAATTTAAATATTTGTTCACGGTTTCAAAGTAGTTGTAATTTTAATCACATAAAAAAATTGTGTTGTTATCAGTGCCACTTTTCGATTCGAGTGTTAATTTTAAGGTTTTCGATGTTATTAATGCTATGGTTACAAAATGTGGTAATTTTAATTCCGAAATGAAAAAAGGTGCTAGCATCACTTTTTAATTTGATAGGTGATTTTGATATTGTTGATAAAAAATTATGTATTTTTAGGGTCTTCTTGTTTTAAAGTCACAATTCTTGTTAAGTTTGTAATATGATAGTCAATATGTATTTGATTTCAATAAATTTGTTTTTAGTATTGTAATTGGAGCTTATCATCTTCTTTACAGCTCCTAAAAATTGTCCTCTCATAGCTCCTTCTTCTTATGCTACATTCTTTTAAATGAACATTAATTAAATCAAAGACACAGAATAACTTAGTCTTGAAACATTCAATCAATGTCATGATCATCATAAAATTCAAAATTAAATATTTCATTTTTGTTCACATAATAAAATATAACATCTATAATTTGTAATATAAAGTCACCATATAAAATATAAGTACATAATTTGTAATATAAAGTCACCATAAAAATATAAGATAAAATATAAGATAAGTTGAGTGAGATTAAAATCACTTATAATTATCAAAGTATTCTTGTGGTCAACCAACATCACTAGAATTTAAAAAATGCAACATAATAATGTGAACAATAAGAATAATCTCAAAATTAGTAGAGTTCTAACATAATGTGAATAATAAGAATAATCTTAAAGTTAGTAGAGTTCTAACATAGCTCTTGTTTTCTCATTTTGTCTAGAATTTAAAGAATGCAACATAATAATGTGAATAATAAGAATAATCTCAAACCCCAGATGGGGTGCCACTTAGCTTAGAAGGACCACGTGGTACAACGCTTGGCCGGGCCTTAAATGAAGGCCACCGCCCCCCATCCCTTCGACATTAAGGATGAGGGCAAGCTGGTGCAGTTGGGTTGAAGACTCAAGACTTCTCGTGCGCGTGATGGGGCTACAAAGCAATCAGTGGAGAGCCTTAATGGCGGGTCTGGTCACTTTAATCCTCATGCATTCACTTGATTTTGGAGAGGAAGGGGCTCATTTGGAGCTGAAGCCATAGCATTGGAGCATCCTTGTGCTCTGGTGTGATTGTATTTGTCCAATTGCCGCCGGAACCAGCTCTTGGCACCTTCAAATGCCAAGGGAACGAGGCAAGCCCCGCAGGGGGGCTGCATGGTATGCTTCGGCTATGCGCAGAAGGTGACATCAAAGCTTCGAGAGGGCATTGTCTCTGGCCAGGACGCAACTTGTCCGAAAATACAGAAAACGTGAGTTGCCTCCCATGGCCTCTATTGAGGAATTCATCTCGAAGGCACCCATCCATGTCCCCCCAGCCCACTTGCTTTTCACTGTCCCAGACAACTGGAACCCGCCGACTTGCCTTCCCGGGGAAACTTCCCAGCGGGCCTTCAAGGAATTTCATACCTCCACCACAGGAGTAGCCCAATTGAGTGATTTCCCCCCTTGCTACATTATAGAAGAAACTCAGGCAGCGATGGATGCAGATCCGACCACAGGAGTAGCAGAGACCCCTCCAACGACGGACCTGGAACGAAACAATGCAGCCAAGGCCGCGACAATTGGTAAGGCATGCGAGGCATCAGAGGCTAGTCTGGATAGGGAGGGTGGCACCGTTCTTAGGCCACTTCCTTTGTCTGTCATGCAAGAGGCAGGGAGTGGCCACCTGCCACTCCTCCACCTGGACCACCTGAAGGTAATATTTGAGCTACGGAGCTGGGTGGAGGACAATCCACTGCATCAACCTAGTCAACCAACGAGTAGATCTGCTCTACGAAGCGTACTCCCATACCAGCCCGGACAATGCTGCCCGATGTGCGCTCAGGCCTTTGTAATGACAGCCAAGGGAGCTGACGAGGATGGCGAGGATGACATGGATGAAGGGGAGGTCACCGGGTAAATTGTCACCGTTAATAGTTTTCGTTCCTTTTTCTGTTTGGAAGCTACTCATGGCTAAGCGCCATTATTTTGTAACCCTCAGACTCAAAGCTTATTTTTTTCAGATCAATGGTGACCACTTGTATTGGTTTCCTTAGGGCAAGACAAATGGCAGCCAGTCGACCTTCCTCATAGACAACATAGATAGCCAGCTGTCTCGGTTTCCGCTTACACTGCGAGATAGTTGACATACATGTTTTTGGTGTAACCTTTTTTTGGAAAGTTAATACAACAGGATCTGCTCTTTTTTACTTAAAAAAATAAATAAGAATAATCTCAAAATTAGTAGAGTTCTAACATAATGCGACTAATAAGAATAATCTCAAAATTAGTGGAGTTCTAACATACCTCTTGTTTTCTCATTTTGTTTTTCAATCTCTTCGATTTGAATTACATAAAACAATGACTATCTATTTAATAAACAAATAATTGTAAGTGCTTTTTCAAAGTTTTAAATTTGAAAGGTCAAATAACAAAAATTCCTGACAAAGGTTAATGACTTAAGGCAAACTCAAATAAAGCCAATATGACCACCACATAATACAATAATGTCAAATATCTAACTCATAATGGTTATTAAGGCAAACTCAAATAAAGGCAATTGGACCACCACATAATACAATAACTTTAAAAATCAACTCAACTCATACCGGTTATTAAGGCAAATTAAAATAAAGACAAGAAGACCACCACATAATACAATAACTTAAAACACCTAATTGATACTAGTTGTGAACACATGGAGCTCATCATCCTTCGTATAGCTCCTAAATAATTGTACCCATATAGGTACCTCTCCTTATGCCTTTCTCTTAAATAAACATCTTTATAGGTCTCTCTCATGCGTTTCTTTTAAATAAAGATCCTCCTTTTTTTTTCCTCGGAAAAAATCATAATTTCATTATATTATAACAAAATTACATACACAGATATATACAAATCATTAGTAATAGCCTTGTATATATTATCCAACAAGTTTGTAGTCCTGATCTAACGATGCATACACAAGGCATCATTACATCCAATATATAAATCCATATCGACTGTCACATATTCAGTGCCAAAGCAAAAATTTCTGCAATAATTTTGCCCCAAAAAATGTGGGTGTTATCCCACCAGTGAACAATAAAGTATCAAGAAAAATACAAATAAACATCCTTATAGGTCCCTCTCCTTATGCGTTTCTTTTAAATAAAGATCCTTCTTTTTTTTTCCTCGGAAAAATTCATAATTTCATTATATTATAACAAAATTACATACACAGATATATACAAATAATTAGTAATAGCCTTGTATATATTATCCAACAAGTTTGTAGTCCTTATCTAACGATGCATACACAAGGCATCATTACATCCAATATATAAATCCATATCAACTGTCACATATTCAGTCCCAAAGCAAAAATTTCTGCAATAATTTTGCCCCCAAAAATGTGGGTGTTATCCCACTAGTGAACAATAAAGTATCAAGAAACATAGATACAACCCAATATTTACACAATAAGTTTTGACCCTTCAAAAAAAAATGCCAAGATGATCATATATCCTAAATTGCACGAAAAGGCCTATGATAGAAGCCATGGGTTCCCAATGTTGATTGTTCTTCAATATACCATTCTCCATATGCTAGCTGCGTGGCTTCTTTGGAAAGGCCTTCCACCAATTGGTTCCGCTCCCTGTAGATATGGGTAAAAGAATTGGAGTCAAACAAACTTTTTATACGAATCACATCCTCTAATATCGGAACAAGTCGAGATCTGTGGCATCTGTGGACACCATTTGCCCAGTTGATGATTATTAAGGAATCACCAAAAACTTGTAATGACTGACATCACTGCTCCACAACAAATAATAATAAGAGTTTTAAAGCCACTAATTCTGAGTAATTGTTTGTGCCTACCCCTAATCCTACTTTGAGTGTGTAATGATGTGAACTGGATATATAGAGGCATCCACCCCCTCCACACATAAGATGATCGGCTGAAGCTACCCCGTCAAAATACCCCCACGGCTTGGAGTTGTCAAAGATTTCTTCCCTGACAAATCTAGGATGTTCGAGACCCTCCCCACTCGAGCAGTACAAGGAGTCCATGATCCCAATACTGTTGACATCGAATCTGGCGGTCGGTAAGGATTCATCATGAAAAATAGCTATGTTTTGAGCAATCTAGATTCCCCAAGCTAGGATTAAAGGAAAAGCCCTGATCTCAACACTCCCCCTCTCACACATCCGGACTTTCACCTCAAATGAGTTTCCCTACTAATGCCTGAGTGTGGTTTTCAAATTCCTGGAAATAGCCCAAACTTCCCTAGCATAGGAACACTGTAAGAAAAGATGATTCACAAATTCCAATTGTTCTTTGCAGAGAGCGCACCGACCCGACCCATTGAATTGTCACTTTTGTAAATTATCCCAAGTTGGTAGTTTGTTTGCCAGAATTGACCAAACCAGAAGCTTCCCTTTCATCGAGAAATGTTGTTTCCAGAGCTTCCTCCGCCACCAAAGTGGTTCTCTCAGTTGAATATCCACACTTAATTTAATATAACCCGCTCTAGGAGTATAATCTCTGCCCCCATCACCATCCCAAAGTAATTCATCTTTTCTATCAACCAGACGAATAGAGGCTTCCATTAGAGCCTGTAAATATCTGTCCCAGTGGATGAGATCCTCATCGAGGAGTCCTAGCCTCCACCCCAACATCCAACCTTGATGCCAAATTGTAGTTTGAGTGGGGTCCCCAACCTGAGCTAAATTGTAGAAGCCACCATGTTCCAGTCTATTCCGAGTCCTAATATTTAACAGGTGTTCCCGCTTGCTACTAGCTCGCGGATCCAAACCAAGACGAACCAACCTACCAGAACCGACCCTCCAGACCAGGCTATTCCCAATTAAATCAAATGCCTTTATCACAACTTTCCATATAATAGATATACTCGAAGATTTTTTTTTGGATCATGGATCCATTCTAGAGTAGTAAGAGGAGCGATGCATTTCTAATATAATCCTCCAGTCTAGAGGCTAGAAGTTTTTATCAAATGCCAGGAACATTTTGAAGCAAGTTCTTTTGAAAATAAAAAGATGTTATTCAACCCCCAACCCCCTAAAGCCTTCATAACTGCAATTCGCTCCCACCTAATCCATGGCATAACCTTTTTATCCTTGTTTCCCTGCCACAAATAAGTAAAGAAAAGCTTCCTGGCCTTTTCCAAAATACCTTTTGGAATCCAAGATAAGGACATCCAATATACCGGGATAGCCTCCAACACCGACTTGATCAGAACTAAACGTCCAACCCTAGACAACCACCTATGACTCCAAACCTTTAATCTTTTTTCTAATTTTTTGATGAGCCACGACCAAACCATCTTCCTATAGTCATTTGGTTTTAACTGAAAACCAAGATATTTTAGACCCACGTCCAGTTCAAAAACCTAAAAGGGAATCCTAGAAGTAATATGTTGAGTCTCCCCCCCATCCAAAGATGCAATGGAAATACTAGATTTCTAATCATTGATTAACATACCCGTCACCTTTTTAAAAAGAGTTAGACCTTAACAAAGTTTTTTAGTATCCCTTCTAGAACCATCACAAAATATTAAGATATGATCAACGAAGAGTAAATGGGATATATGCAAACCCAAAGAGATTTTTATCCCTCTGAAGATACCTACAGACTTTGCCTCATTCAAAAAATGACTGAGACTTTTGACAACCAAAAGAAAGAGGAGTGGAGACAAGGGGCACTCCTGTCTAACTCCCCTGTCCACTTAAAAAAAAGAGGAGGCTGAACCATTAATTAGGATGGAGAAGGAAACTGATGTAAGGTAGCCCATGGCCCAATTTGTAAAGGCCACCTCAAATCCAAGGTGTATCAACAACATCCAGATATATAACCAATTTACTCTATCATAAGCTTTCGATAGATCAATTTTTGCAACAACCCCTTTGAGTTTTCTTTTTTTCATACTATGTAATCCTTCCTGAGCAACCCCAATAGCCCCATGAATCTGTCCGCCCGCCCGAAAACCAAACTATTCACTTGAAATATTTATAGTAAGTATTTCTTTTAGTCTTCTGCTGATCACTTTAGAGATAATCTTATAAAGTCAGTTGCATAAGGAAATAGGCCGAATATCATCGAAGGAGGAGGGGTTATCAGTCTTAGGAATTAAAGCAATGAAGGTTGAATTTAATGGTTCATGTATATGACCATTTATCCTTTATTCTTCCACCACTTTTAATGCATCATTGCCCAACAAATCATAGAAACCCAAATAAAATTCTATAGGCTAGCCATCTGGGCCTGGACTTTTACCCTTTTGAAAAGATTGTAAAACTTCCAATAATTCCTTCTCTGAGACCTCCTCCATCAAAGAAAAACTCTCTTCCTCCTCAACAAAACGAGGGAATAACTTGATAGCTTTAACAATTTCGGCTATGGATGTCCTCTCATGTGCCTTGAAAAGATCCCTAAAATGTGCAGTGCCCAAAGAAGCCAGACCTTCAAAAGAATTGACAACTTGCCCGTCATCCTGTTGTAGACCCCAAATTGTATTTGTCATTTTCCTACCTTTGGCATAAGTATGAAAGAACTTGGTAGTCTCATCCCCACAAGTAAGCCAAATAGCACAACTCTTTAGTCGCCCAAATTCTTATTTATCCACCAGTAGTTCCCGTCGTCTTAATTCTAATCTGACCAAGTCCTCTTTTTCAACACTGGAGAAAACCCCCCTCCCATTTCCATCCTGCCAATCCAACAGGGTCTGCTCAATGTTTTTTAAATCCCGTTCCTCTTTTACTTTTTTCTCATGTGCCCAAGAGATGGTTGCCTGCTTAATCTTTTTCAAATTTTCCAAAAAAAGAACAACTGCATGATTATGAGGATTAGGTTCAATCGGGATCCAAATACTACGAACCAAGGCTTGATAATCGAGATCCTTTAACCATCCCTCATAAAATTTAAAAGGACTCATAGCACGCCTGACCCTACCGCTCAGCTCCACTACAATCGAATTGTGGTCCGATTCACCGCTACTGGCAACCCATTGTCTGACCAGTGCCATGGATTCGACAAGGTCCTCCGCCAATAAGAAACGATCCAATCGTTTGGCCACCAGTTCATCACCTGTCCTTTTGTTCCTCCAAGTCAGCTTAAGTTTTATTGGTTCAATATCCAACAACCCATATTGATCCAGGAGATTAATAAAGTAATTGGACAAGGGATCCAGGTGTGTACGAGGATCCCAGATCTCCTTCGCTCCCAAAGAGAAGTTAAAATCCCCACCAATGATAACTTGCTTAGCAGAAATCCAAGAACATTTAGCCAGGGATTCAGAATATATCTGTCTATCGTAATAAGGACCATATACATTTACCAGTGTCAATGAACATCCCAAATTGCATAAAAAACATTAAGTCGAATCCCCGATTCAAATCCCCAAACCTGCTCACAATTGAACTTCTTTAATAACCACCCAATAGCCACACCCCCAGGGCATCCCTTTGCATCTACCGCAACAAAATACCAGCCTGGAAGCAAAGATTGTAATGTGTCCACCATTGATTCACTAATCCCCAGAGTTTCTTGCAAAAATATGACCTGTAGAGAAACAACTTCTACTAGTCTTTTAAGCGACGATTTTTTTATAGGGTGTTATCACATAGAATTGCAGGGTTAAAGAATCATGACACATAAGATCTTATTGTTTCCAGAACTTGTATTTTAAACAAATTCTCAGGGAATATGTCGTACCATAAACTAACAACCTCCTCGAAGTGTGAAAGCTATATTTGAGTTGGCGCTGCGAACTAGTTAAGGACGAGGGTTGGAGGTTAGGTAGCTTGTAGGCATTTGAGTGCAAATTCAAAATTACCAGCATCAACCTCATAGCCATCAGGTACTCCATGAGATTTTTTTTCTTGTTTGGAGGTGAGGAAGGGTTTGTATACTTGATTTTCCTTTAGCGCTATGAACTGGCTCAGGCGCTGTGAATTTAGACATGTGCTACAAAATGTGCTGCAAAAACTCTGTTCTAAGACTGTTAAACTGATATTTTTGACCAGCTGACTTTCAACAACATTTCTAGGTGAACCAAGATGAATTTTCAAAATCCAAAGGAGGTTATTGTCATGCATGGATCCAAGAACATTAACCTCTTTAATTTTTCATACATGTGTCACAGATTGGGATATTCAAATGAATCTTTGAGCCTATTTTTTCAGTGTTCACGATTTCCTGTTTGAGACATGTATTCCAGCCAGCTGCAGATTAATTTCAAGAAATTAAGAGATTTTTTCTTTAGAATGATCTTATATACAATTTTTTTTCTCATATTTTACACAAATATTATAGTTTGAGAATTACAAGTGTCTTTTTGAAGCCTATTTTTCAGAATTTCGTCTCCTGAAAAGAAGGAAATAAATTAAAACGTGTCAATCTCTGTTTGTAACTGTTTCTATTTTGGGAAAGGGGTTGGAGTTCGAATTGGTGAGCTGAAAATGACCAATATTTCTATATATTCATTGTATAAGAGTAGAGGGGGTTTGGATTCATGAGCCAAGAGAGGAGAGAGATCGAGGAGCAGTTTTAGTTGCTCATTTGTAAGCCCGAGGGCCTGTTTGTAATGACATTTTCTGCCATTAAAGATTCATGAGAGTTGTTATCATATTTTTTTCTTTGTTTTCCTACTTATTTGTTATCTTCTTGCTTGAACATATTGTAGGTTTTTAGGATCATAGCTTCCATTGATTGATGGATTCATGAACAACAGAGGATCTGATGTAGTTTGCGCATTAAATCATTGTTCATTATTTAAGCAAATCTTTATCTATTGCAGAAATGATCTCTGTATAATGTATGTTCTTCCTTTAGTCATATTCTCTATGATTCTGCTCATATTTATATATCTTTTTGTCTGATATATAGTTTGATTTCCTTTGATCTATAGGATGTTATGAATCCATGCCCAATGGAATTCCTCTGTAGACATTTTTTTGCCCTCTCCCTTTCTTTCCTAGTCTTGCTGTTCCACCTACTCAAACCATTTAATTAATTTATATTATGATGGGTATTGGGATTGCACTTACAAATGTCTAGGTGTGACTCTCAGTGCTAACATTTTTGGCACCATTGCCTGAGACGACAATGAAGACACCTTCACTAGGTGAACTATGATGATTAGATCTATCTTTGGATGGTGAATTGAAGCTAGACACTTTTAGAGTGCTTATCTTTCAACATGGCGACTCCATTGTTCATATATCTATTGGAGGCTCCATTGTTTTGAAATGGACAAGATCCTAGCTCAGAGGTATTCTTTTTGTAATTTTTCAAAGATAGTCATTTTTTCAAATTGAGTGCCTATTAGAGATGAATGGGAAGGTTTCCTTCCTAGGTTTAGAGGAGAGGATTGTGAAGTACCAACTGAGTTTTTATTAGACTTTCATGAGTGCATGCTTAAGCTAAAAAACATACATGAAAATGTCCTCATCAAATTGCTTACATACTCTTTACATGGAGAAACTCGTGATTGGGGTAGATCACTCTCGGTTGCTTGCATTACTTCACTAAGACATTTTCATGCTGCATTTCATTTGTTTTGCAAAGAGAAATTTACAACTGATTTCCTTTATCAAGAATGTTGTTTTGAATTCGATTTGCTGAGTAAAGGATCAAATAGTCTTAAAGAGTATGTTGCAGTAGAAGACACTTTTCATTATGATCAAGAGGTTGATGATCTTCAAAGTGATATCCATAGTGTAGATACTTTTGACATTGTATCAAATGTATCTACTATTTTAAGTTGTCATGAAAATCAAATTGTTTCCTTTGAGTATTCAAATGATAAAGAGCAGATCTTTACTAAAGCACTGTTAGGGTCATAACTCACACATAGGTAGAACAATGTATTCGGATGTAATAAAGGTCAATATTAATAAGACATTTCATTAAAATAGAATAAGGCGGATGTAAGAAGACCTAATAGAAGCTTCCACTTCTAGAAGGATCTTCCTCTAGATGCTTATTTTGATAGACATATTTAGTATAAATATGAGTCAAGGGTATGAGAACTCTAGCTTGGATATTATTGTAATAGAGCTCTGCTCAACTGTAGGTTGCCCCCTCGAAGAGGCCTGTGAACATTTCTTTCAGAATCAAAGTGCTATTTCTATTGTTATTCTTATATCATTTCAGTGCTATTGTGGTGATTATTCTGGTTATATTGCTGTTATTATGCCATTTCTAACATTTTATTTCTGTTCTGCATACTTTTTATATCTGGTATATTACAAGTGGTATCAGAGCACTTTCCTCGGCATAAAGTGTGGGTTAATTTTTTTTCAGGGTAGAGACGTATTCCGACGTCTTTAATCCATAGAGATTTGTCGTTACGCGCATAAACCCGTGGTTGAGGGATTCATACACGCAGGAAATACAAGTGGTACTTAAAGCGCACCTCTGTTGGCCACCCTTGTAATCCCTGTTGGTACCCCTTTGAGTGGTAGTGCATCAGAAAACACCTGTGTACGGATTGACCTAGATTAGCTGAAGCCTTCTTTAGATAAATCGATCGGCCGCCTGACTGCTATAGTGTCACTGAGAACAACACTTGGGAATATACTCTCTAGTACCTAGGTAGTCAGGTAGTATGGATAAGGGTATGGTCTATCCTCCTTAGTTAGTGCTTTGAGATATTGGGCCGAGTACTACTGTTGGACTCCACATGTATGTCAGAGAGCTATAGCACAAGGAAAACCCTTGTGTATAGAACCCTTGAATACCTAACCCTTGGGGACATAAACATAAATAAATTAAAACATACAAGATCTATTGCTGTGCAACTATGTTCAAGTTGCCAAATCACTACACATTTATTCCTGGTTAAGCATTTGGGCATTTCATCACTGCAGTATTCTTCAGAGCGAAGTATAACTCTGCAGGTGTAAAAAAGAAAAAAAGAAAAAAAAAGAAGTCTGGAAAATTTTCACCATTATTTGAGACCTATTCCATTGGATTCATCTCTTCGCCCTTATCACATTCATACATATCATTTTTCAACAATTTTTTTTGACCCCACCCGCCCCTTTTCAGTTCCCTTGTCCTCATGGCCCATACCCGTAGCCAAGACTTGGAAGCTTGCTTCAATACCTTGCAATCTAATCTCGCCGAGACCCAACAAGAAGTGAAACAACTCAATGCCAATGTTGCCATCATCAATACAACCATGCAGTCTTCAATAAAGGAAATCAAACAATACCTGACCACCCAGCTTGAATCTGTCTTTTCGTCACTCTGCACCAAGCTTCATATCCCTACAGATAACCTTTCCTCTGACTCACCTCCACATACTGACGATGAACATTCCTCTCATTCCCACAACTTTCAACACCATCACTTTCAATGTGACCTATGCCTTTCGCAGGTGGATGTGACCAAATTTGATGGCTCAAACCCCACTGGTTGGGTAACCCAAATGGAACATTATTTCTCTTTATACGACATTACAGATGACTTGGCCAAACTTCAGTATGGTGTTCTCCATCTAGATCAAGAACGTTGGCAATGGTGGCAATGGAGAAAAACTTCCCGTCAAGGGTATATTGCTTGGATAGACTTTGTGGCAGAGCTTTATGAATGCTTTGACACTGACACCAACCATTTGGGTCGTTTGACAAAGTTGAAACAATCAGGAATAGTGGAAGAATTTATAGCTACCTTTAAGCGCCTGGATTTTCAAATAGAGGGCATGTCTAATGTCTTTTTCTGAGAGTGTTTTATCAGTGGCCTCAAGGATGAGATTCGGGACCATGTCCTCATGGCCCGGCGTCAGAGTTGGGTGGAGGCTACTAAAAGAGATAAAGAAGAACAACATGTTGTATCTTCTCAAAATCGAAAACCCTCCTTTATCCCTCGCCTTAAACCAATAAATCCCACTACTCCCTCTACTCCACTAAAGATCCAAAAATTGACGAGGGCTGAAATGGCTGAATGCCAACTCAAAGGACTTTGTTATAATTGTAATGAAAAATATTTTCTGGGCCACAAGTGTAAGGAACAACATATTTTTATGGCCATCTCCGATGATATTTCGGAAGAGGATGTTTAAACTCCTCTTGTGTCCGAGTCACCTAAAACCACTGACATAACCCCTCCCTCAGACCCTCCTGAAGTAGAACTGATCATTTCCCTCAATGCTCTCACTAGCTTCTCCACTCCCCAAACTATCAAGCTAATCAGTTACATCAATCATCATAAGGTCAGGATTCTGGTTGATAGTGGAAGCACCCATAATTTTATTCATCGCCGCATTGCCCAAGAAACTCATTGATACATCCATGCTGTCAATAATTTCCAAATCATGATTACCAATGGTGGTTCCATGAAATGTGGAGGGCGTTGTGAAAATGTGCGTCTCCAAATTTGTGACTACCACCTGAAATCTCATATGTTTGCTATCGAAATGGACGGTTGTGACATTGTGTTGGGTACAGACTGGCTAAGGACTTTGGGTCCCATTCTCATGGATTTTAAGGAATTAACCATGCAATTCGACCAGGAGGACCACTAATATAAATTCCAAGGCATCACTGTCGGTTCACCTGAGATCATTAGTTCCCATCACATGGACAAGTTTCTCAAAAAAGGTCATTCTGGTGTTATTGCCCAACTCGATGCCATACAAGCAACATAGACACCCTCGGTGCCCCAAGACCTCCAAGCCATCCTTTATAAACATCAAGTGGTCTTTTCCACACTCCTTCCTTCCCGTGGTGTTCTTGATCATTCCATTCTCCTTGTACTCGGAAGCCTTCCTCCCAATATCCGTCTGTATCGTCACCCCTTTTCCCAAAAAAATGAAATTGAGAAAGTGGTCCAGGAACTCCTTAATGTAGGCGTTATACGCCCTAGTACGAGCCCCTACTCTTCTCCTGTGGTCATGGTCCTGAATAAAGAAGGTTCTTGGCGAATGTGTCCCGACTTCCATGCCCTCAACAAACTTACCATTAAAGACAAATTTCCCATTCCTGTCATTGATGACCTCCTGGATGAATTGAGTGGTGCCCAATTATTTACTAAACTTGATCTTCGTTCGGGCTACCACCAGATACATATGAAAGAGGCAAACATTCCCAAGACTGCCTTTAGAACTTATGAGGGCCACTATGAGTTTTTGGTCATGCCCTTTGGCTTGTGTAATGCCCCCTCCACCTTCCAAAGCCTCATGAATCAAGTCTTCCGTCCTTTTCTCTGTCATTTTGTCTTAGTTTTCTTTGATGATATCCTCATCTATAGAAAAACCAGGACATACCATCTTTCTCATGTGGATCAAGTTCTCCATCTACTCTCTCATCACCAACTTTTCCTGAAATAGTCTAAATGTTCTTTTGGAGCCTCAAAAGTAGAATACTCGGGTCATCTGGTTGGAAAGGATGGCGTCAGGGTGGATCCTAAAAATATTGAAGCTATGCAAGATTGGCCTCACCCAAATACTCTCAAAAGCTTGCGGGGATTTCTGGGCTTAATAGGGTATTATCACAAGTTTGTTAAGAATTATGGAAAGATTGCAACACCTTTCACTGCTCTCCTAAAAAAGAACTCTTTCACTTGGACTCCAGCCACTGCTCAAGCTTTTCAAACCTTGAAGATGGCCATGTGCACCACTCCAGTCCCGACCCTTTCTGATTTCACAAAGACCTTTGTGTTGGAATGTGATGCCTCAGGGAAAGGAATTGGTGCTGTCCTTATGCAAGAGGGTCGACCTTTGGCCTTTACCAGCAAGCAACTATCTGAAAGAAATCTGGGCAAATCAATCTATGAAAAAGAAATGTTGGTTATTCTGCATGCCGTTGATCTGTGACGCCCTTATATATTGGGGAAACATTTCCAAATTAAGACAGACCATCAAAGACTCAAGTATTTTTTGGAAGAACACATTTCCTCCCCGTAGCAACAAAAATGGGTAACTAAGCTCTTTGGATATGATTATGAGATCATTTACAATAAAGGAAAAGACAATGTGGTTGCGGATGCACTTTCCCGTAAATATGAAGATGAAGGATCCCTTTTTTCTCTTTCCTTCATTGTACCAGATTGGCTCCAAGCCATTCGCTAGGAATGGCTACAAGATCCTAAAAGTTCGCATCTGATCCAACAATTGAAGTCCAATGCTCCAACTTCCCCAACGTACTCTTGGCTCCATGATGAACTTCAATACAAAGGCTGTTTGTATTTAAGTAAACAATCAAAGCTTAAATCCACGGTACTTTCTGAGCTTCATGCTACACCCACAACGGGGCACTCCAGGTTCACCAAAACATATGTCAGGGTCAAACGTTCTTTTTTCTGGGATGGTATGAAACAAGACATTTGTAATTTTTTCACTGAATGTGATGTCTGTCAACGCAACAAGGGAAAAACAATCAAATCTCCAGGCATACTACAACCGCTTCTGATTCCACCTGCTATTTGGAAGGATATCTCTATGGATTTTATTACCGGCTTACCCAAATCGGGAAATAAATCAGTCATCATGGTGGTTGTTGATCGCCTGTCCAAGTATGCTCATTTTTGCACTCTTCAACACCTGTTTATAGCATCCACTGTGGCTCAAATTTTTATGGATAAGGTATTCAAGCTTCATGGCATGCCACACTCTATTGTTTCTTATCGCGACCCAACTTTCACAAGAAATTTTTGGCAAGAACTGTTCAAGCTACAAGGCACCCAATTGTATCTCAGCACAACTTATCATTCCCAGACTAATGGTCAAATGGAATTTGTCAACAAGTGTTTGGAAACATATTTGAGGTGTTTTTCCTCGGAAAAGAAAAATTAGTGGGTTCAATGGACCCCTAGCTGAATGGTGGTACAACACTTCATACCATACAACTACACACATGACTCCTTTTGAAGCGGTATATGGACATAAGCCACCTTCAGTTCTCTCATACTTACCTGGTGCCTCAAAGGTCTAGGCGGTTGACCAAATACTTACAGTTCGAGAGGCTATTCTCTGTACCCTCAAAGAGAATTTGTTCATGGCACAAAGTCACATGAAGCAACAAGCAAATCAAGGTCACTCTGAACGTCAATTTGCAGAAGGGGATCAGGTGTTTCTTTGACTGCAACCTTACAAGCAAACTTCCCTCAAGGCTAAGCATTGTCAGAAGCTAGCACCCAAATTTTATGATCCTTATACCGTTCTCAAGCAGGTGGGACAAGTAGCCTATCAGTTATCTTTTCCCAGTCATTCGAAGCTACATCCTATTTTTCATGTTTCATGCTTAAAGAACGTGATTGGAGCTAAGTGACAAATTCAAACCAACCTTCTCGAGTTAGCTGAAGAAGGATCCATTTGGCTACAACCACAAGTAGTTTTGGACCAGCGTGAGCGGTGCCTGCGTCAGAGAACCATCAAGGAAGTACTAGTCCAGTGGAAAGATACAACTCCAACAGATGCTACTTGGGAACCAGTTACCATTCTGCAACAATTTCCACATCTCAAGCCTTGAGGACAAGGCTGTTTTTAAGGGGGCAGACATGTTAGGGTCCTAAACTGCACATAGGTAGAACAATATATTTGGATGTAATAAAGGTCAATATTAACAAGGCCTTTCAGTAAAATAGAATAAGGCGGATGTAAGAAGACCTAATAGAAGCTTCCACTTCTAGAAGGATCTTCCTCTAGATGCTTCTTTTGATAGACATATTTAGTATACATAGGAGTCGAGGGTATGATAGCCCTAGCTTGGATATTATTGTAATAGAGATATGATCAATTGGAGGTTTCCCCCTCGAAGAGGCTCATGAACATTGCTTTCAGAATCAAAGTGCTATTTCTGTTGTTATTCTTATATCATTTCAGTGTTATTGTGGTGATTGTTTTGGTTATATTGCTGTTATTCTACCATTTCTAGCATTTTATTTCTGTTATGCATTTTTATATCTGATATATTACAAGCACATACACAGCTTATTAGTAGCCAACCAATATATGATAATTAAGAAGATAGGGAAGAATTGCAACATCAGTTGGGATTCTCTTTATCACCTATTGATGAGCAAAAAACTCCATGGATCAGCGAGGAAATGTCTATCATTTCTATACCTGCACTTGCAACAAACATCAAACATCATATGAGTAGCTGTAAAGTATATGAGGACCATCATTTTATTGATGAATCAACCTTCACAGAGAAGAAAGATGGTTTTCTTAACCAACTAGAAATGTATTTTCATAAGTTTCATGATCCTGTGGATTTTTACATAGAGTTATATTTTTCAAAGGTTTATGTTATCACATATAGTTGTCAAGGGTCGTAGAAGTTGGCCAAATATTTTTCTTGCACAAGAAACAAACATAAGCACAAACAAAACATTCAAGAGCAGTCCATTTTGGGCTTGAATCACCAACAAGCAGGTTTGATTTTCAACAATGGAGACCCCGTAAGCAGTTCGGATCAACGGCTCTCGGGCGGTCAGGATTTCAAATTCGTGCAAGGATTAACAACTAGGTAGAGGATCCAAAGTCCCAAAGTAAATCCGAGCTATTGAAGGATGACGCGCGTTGACAGATCTCGCACTTCGGAAGATTTACTTCAGAGGATTGTGCGAGCATGCAAAAGCAAACTGTCGAAGTAAATCTCGACCATCCAAATATTGAGGACACATGGAGGCAGATCTCCCACTTTGGGAATTCGACACTTTGGAGGATTGTAAGAACTGAGCATTGAAAAGTCTCGAAGAGCCGAAGGTCAAACTCCTGAAATAATTGTGGATCGTTGATCTCAAACCAACAAGAATGTTGATCTTGGTAGCAATATCACTAGAAGCCCCGAATTCATAAAGGTCCCGAAGTAAATCTCAACCATCCAAAACAAGAGGCCATGCGTCACCATATATCTCACTTTGAGAATTCGACACTTCGGAGAATTGCGCTAGCAAGTAGGGGAAAAAGGCCCGAAGCCCGAACTCCCGAAGTAAATCTCGACCGTCCAAATCAAGAGGCCATGCGTCACTAGATCTCTCACTTCGGGAATTCTACACTTCGGATGATTGTAAGAGCTATGCATCTAGGAGACCCGAAGCCCGAACTCCCAAAGTAATTGTGAGACATTTATCTTCGTAGTAGGTATTAGGGTTTCCCATATCACATATTTTCATCAGATCGACGATCACGCTTCATTGCGGGGACAAAACATGCTCGAGTGATAAAATTCTAGAGCAGTCTCGCAACTGAGACCATGGTATAGTGAGGAAGGTACGTGGCGGAGGGTGGTGAATTGCGGGCTCAAAAGCGGTGTGGATCTAAACTGCCTTTGACGTCCCCACAATCACGTGCTTATATAACGATGAATCAAAGAGAAACACGTGGTAGTCCCCTAGGCGTTAAGCCTCGTCCCGATCCCGAGGGTTCAATTAATAAAAGAAAGGACTGGTGGTTGAAACCTCAACTCACTCAATAATTAGAAAGCATGGAGGGTCTGGCCGTGGAGACAGAAGAATGTCAACCCGAGGTACCCCTATGGATGGTTTTTCCTGTAGGCCCATGCTGATCTGAGCTTGCATATTATAGAAGGATACACACATAGTCCGACAGAAGGATGCATAGACGTAAAGCCTTGAATGGGATGGCCAGGTCACACTCCTGGTAGTTGTGGACTGATCTGAGTATAAATAGATCAGTTCAAGATTTTGTTATGGTCGTCAATTGGTTGAGCCAAGCTCCCTACTGTGTAATTTTGATGCCATAACTATTCTCTAGTTATGTATCAAATTTGAGACTTTCGCATTAATATAAGTCAACTTCTTTCACCCTCTTTGTTTAAACTGTGCTGAAACACTCTGGCATGGAGGATCCAATTGAGGGTTGTGGTTCTATTGTAATGTAGGTTTGATTACAGTAGTGCTGTGACCAGTTTTCATCAACTTCCTTGTTACCTTATTTCCACTTATGCTGAAAGGCTCGGGCATGGAGGATCCAATTGAGTTGTTGTAGTTGCATGATAATGTAGGTTTGATTATTATGCCGTTGTGACATATTTCAGTGTCCGAAACTTGAGTTCAAGAGTGCTCTTGAGCCTGAGTTTTTCTTCGCCAAGCTTCTTGAAAGCCAGATTCTCATAGCGGTCTTGTTCACCTCTCTCACTAAGTTTTCTTTATGCTCACACTTAAACTCAAATTACTGACTGAAGTTAATGAGGACCTCACTTCCATGTGCATTGCTTGTCCAGTTTCTGTGATTAAAATCATTCTTGTACTGAGTTTTGTCCATTTGACCTCCACTCATAAAACCAACATCCACAAATTTTTTGATGGGTATTGGAATTATCCTCTTGCAGTCTGAGGGTGACTCTCAGTGCTAACATGCTTGGCGTCGTTTCTGGGGACGAAAGTGAAGATATCTTCCCTAGGAGAACGACAACAAATAGATCCAGTTTTAGATGGTGAATTGAAACTGGACACATTATTCTGACTGCTTATCATTCACCAGATGACTCCATGATTAAATAATCCAGTGGTGTCTCCACAAGTTTAAGAATTCATATTTTCAGATGGAAGCCATCTTGGCTCAGAGGTTTTCTCCTTTTAATTTCTCTGTTGTTCTTAGTTTTCCAAATGTTGTTCCTACTATGGATGAGTGGGGTGATTTTTTTCCCACATTTGGAGAACATAGAGATGACAACCCTGCTGAGCATTTGCTTGAGTTTCATGAACTCATGCATCAATGGGGAATACACCATGAGGATGCATTAATGAATATGTTCATGTACTCATTAGAGGGGGATGCTCGTAAGTGGTATCTATCCTATCTCCCTTCCAATATCTCCTCACTAGAAGAGTTTCATGCAACTTTCAATACTCATTGTCAAAATTTTATACCTCTGAGTTAATTTGTCATAGTTGTTGTGAGGAGTATAAAGACTATGTTAATGATATAGTTGATTCTTATGAAGGCTTTGAGGATGAAGAAGATGCCTTGGATGAGGAATCAACTCTTTCTCTTCCATGTTCATCTACATCAGATGAAAACTGTATTTGCTGTCTCAGTAAGGAAAGTGGAGAAATTGACTTGCTTCTGGAAGCTGATATTCTTTGTAGCCCTTTCTATAAAGAGCCTAGATATGAGCAACCTTCTTTTGACTCATATGATGATGATGAGATATTGCTTCCTGGGATGGATCTTGAAAGGCAACCTATGTTTAGTAATGAAGTACAGTTCTCTCATGATGGGAAAAAGATACCTCTTGCTAATTCATTCAAGGCTCCTCCTTCATTTGATCATTATGGAGACAATGATGAATATGTGGAGGTGTTTTTCAAAGCAAAGAGCATTATCATCCAACCTTCAGATGAAAATGAAATCTCCTTCCAAGAGAAGCATGTTAAGGAGAAAGAGCCATCCATTGATATACATGAGGCTATTACTCACCATCGGCTAGTAGATGTTATCAGAGCAGACAAAGGAGAAGTGGATCAACAATCGACATCAACCTTTGACTCACCCGTGCTTTCCACATACATTCAACCCAATGTAAGCAGCTGTAAAATAGAGCAACATTTCTGTTACCAGCCTAGTAGGGTTTATCACCTATTTTACGACCCTGTAGGGAAATACATGGAGTTGCATCTCCTCAAGGTATTGAAGCCTCCAAGTTTTATCTTAACATTAGGAGGAGATCTGAAGAATGTAATCGATTTTCTATCACAGTTTCATTATCCTTTGTTGATCAGTGACAGAGTAAATAATTTTTCAGTTAGAAGGTTACTTGAATGGCCTTGGTGGAAGTTTGTTTTCACCTAGCATATTGTAAAAATCAGTTAGTGTAGGATTGTACATAAATAAGATCCTTTTGGAACATGCGTGTTTTCTTTATTTTCAAGTAGATAGTGTAGATATCAGCCTGTGTTCCTCAACAAGACGTATTTGAGCTCGACTCCACAACCCAAAGGATAAGGGATTGGAACTGTGCGTTCTTGGCAGCTCGTAGAGAGCATGCCATCCCCTGTGGAGCCAAATGTTATCACATACATTTGTCAAGGGTCGCATCAGTTGGCCAAATATTTTTCTTGCACAAGAAACAACCATAAGCACAAACACAACATTCAAGAGAACTCCATTTCGGGCTTGAATCACCAACAAGAAAGTTTTATTTTCAATGGTGGAGACCCCATAAGTAGTTCGGATCAGTGGCTCTCGAGCGGTAAGGATTTCAAAGTCGCACAAGGATTAGTGGCTAGGAAGAGGAGCTAAAGTCCTAAAGTAAATATGATCCATTGAAGGCTGAGGACGTGCGTTGACAGATCTCGCACTTCAGAATATTTACTTCGGAGGATTGTGCAAGCAAGTAGAAGCAAACTCCCGAAGCCCAAACTCCCGAATTAAATCTTGGCCGTCCAAATCTAGAGGACACGTGTAGGCAGATCTCCCACTTCGGGAATTTGACACTTCGGAGGATTGTAAGAGCTAAGCATTGAAAAGTCCTGAAGAGCCGAAGCTCAAACTCCCGAAATAATTGTGGACCGTTGATCTCAAACCAACATGACAGTTTATCTTGGCAACAGTATCACCAGAAGCCCCAAAGTCCTAAAGGTCCCAAAGTAAATCTCGGTCGTCCAAAAAAAGAGGCCACACCTCACCAAATCTCTCACTTTGGAAATTCGACACTTCAAAGAATTGTGCGAGAAACCAGGGGAAAAAGGCCCGAAACCTGAACCCCCGAAGTAAATCTTGACCGTCCAAATCAAGAGGCCACAAGTCACTAGATCTCTCACTTCTCAAATTTGACACTTCAAACGATTGTAAGAGCTATGCATCAAGGAGGCCTGAAGTAATTGTGATCCCTTGATATTCGCACCAGGTAGTAGGGTTTCCTAGATCGCAGATTTGCATTAGATTGACGACCACGCTTCATTGCGGGGACAGAACATGCTCGAGTGATAAAATTCTAGAGTGGTCCTGCAATTGAAACCATGGTATAGCGAGGAAGGTATGTGGCGGAAGGTGGTGAATTGCGGGCTCAAAAGTGGTGTGGATCCAAACCTCCTTTGACAACCCCGCAATCACGTTCTTGTATAACGATGAATCCAAGATCATCACGTGGTAGTCCCCTAGGTGTTAAGCCTTGTCCTGATCCCAAGGGTTCAATTAATAAAATAAAGGACTCGTATTAGAAATTAAGCTCCCACGTGAATGACAAAAATAGTTCATTTGATAAATTAGAGTTGCCACCCGTTGTAAGGGTCCGGGGGCGCATGATGCAATTGCCCCTCTTGTCTTTTGCGTTTTTGTTTTTTTTTGTTTTTCCAATTTTTTAATAATTCATTTCTCAATTATTTGGTTATATTTATTTTTTTAAATGTTTTTTTTTTTTAAAAGTGTTTTTAAAATTTTTAAGTGTTTTTTTTTGTTAAATTTTATGTTTTTCTAAATTTTGTTTTGATTGATTATATGTACATTTTTTCAAATTGGTTTGTTATTTATTTATTTTTAAAGTTTGATTAAAATGAAAAAATTAATTTTTCATTAATATATATATATATATTAAAAAAACATTGTTTATTTGGATTTTTTCTTCTAATTTTTATTTATCTTTTCTATTTTTCAATGTTTTTCATTTTTTAAGTTTATATGTAATAGTTTCAGGTTCTTAGGTTATAATTTCAATTTTTTTGTAATTTTAAGTCCTAAAAAGAGATGGTGGTATTGATACAACCTCTTTTTTATATGGTGGTTGATTTTAAGATTTTGGTTGCAAGGATATCGATTTTCAAGGCTATGATTTCAAAAAGGTTGTGATTTTAGCCTTGAAAAAAAAGATGGGGGTGTTATTGGAAATGCCACTTTTCGATTCTGGGGTTGATTTAAATATTTGTTCACGGTTTCAAAGTAGTTGTAGTTGTAATCACATAAAAAAGTTGTGTTTCTATCAGTGCCACTTTTCGATTCGGGTGTTAATTTCAAGGTTTTCGATGCTATTAATGCTATGGTTACAAAATGTGGTAATTTTAATTCCGAAATGAAAAAAATGTTCTAGCATCACTCTTTAATTTGGGAGTTGATTTTGATATTGTTGATAAAAAATTATAAATTTTTAGGGTCTTCTTGTTTTGAAGTCACAATTCTTGTTAAGTTTGTAAACATGTTAGTCAATATGTATTTGATTTCAATAAATTTTGTTTTTAGTATTGCAACTGGAACTTATCATCTTCTTTATAACTCCTAAAAATTGTCCCCTCATAGCTCCCTCTTCTTATGCCCAATATCCAAGTTCAAGCATCAAAATTACTCACGGATTTGCGCTACCCAATCGCACGCAGACACACAGGCAGGCACTACCTAAATTCGCTACCTAAATTCTGGCAGAAAACGAATTGTGCAGAGTTATTTTACCAGTTTTGAGTCACTAACTTAAAACTTGGATTGTGAACAATTGAGAAGGTATTTTTGAAAACTGGAGGAGGTTTTTGTTCATAAAATTCCAAATAACAAAAACCTCTCTTAGTTTTTCAAAATGTATTATTTTTTGAGATATATTAGACATATAAGTGGCACTACCGAATCTGCACAACGATGCTACCGAATTTCCTGTAGCAGTCACGATTTTGATATTCACCTTGTTGAGAGGTTGCCAACTGTCAAGGAGGATTACAAATGATTCTTAAGGATCAATTAGATGTCAAGGGACACCTTCAACTAGAATTTATCTCCATCAAAGGCCTCATTCAATGAGGTGGAAATAATTTATTAATGACTTCCAACAAATTCCTGAAAATTAGCAGTTTGTTGGATTTTTGTCTCTTTGATTGTTGCCACCTATATCCAAGGCTTAGAATCCAATGGAGGAGATGGGATTCAACCTCCTAAGGTTATTTGGATGCTATTTTCTCATTAAGGAAGGAGATATCTCTTGGAGAAAGAGGATTCATGAGCCAAGAGAGGCTAGAGAGAGTAGGAGTAGGCAATTGTTCTGTGTGTTCATTTGTGAGCTTGTGGGCATTTTATGATTGTAAGCATTATTGCTATTGGAGACTCATGAGAGCTATGATTTCAGATTGTAACTCTTCTTTTTATATTTCTTCTTATTTGAATATATTTCAGATTTGAGGATCAAAGGTTGTCAATGATTTATGGATCCCTAAGCAGCAGAGGATTTGCTGTATTTTTCCCATCAATCATTGTTTATATTCAAGTATTTGTTGATTCATTAAATTGAGAGGATATCTGTTTAGTGAACATTCTACCTTATGTTTTCCTTCTTCATTGTTCCACTTATCAACATATAATCTTGTTTTCTGTTGAACATCTTTTGTGCCTTCGATGAGTAGGATGTTTGTGACTCCATTGCCCATTGGGGTAGCCTACTGATCTACATTTTGCAACCCTCTCTCTTTATTTATCCATCTTTCTGATCCACCTATTCAAAACCAAAATTATCTTTTACATTCTGATGGGTGCTGAGCTTACACTTTAGTAGCCAAAGAGTGATTTTAAGTGCTAACATAATTGGCACCGTTGCCGGGGATGGATTTGAGCTGATTGAAAATATCCCTGGGAAGAATGACACTGCACAGCTCCAGCTTTAGATGGTGACTAAAGTTGGACACCTTCAAGACTGCACATTCACCATGGTGACTCCATTGTTCAGAATCTGTTGGTGACTCCACTAGGGATGAGACAAATTGAATGGCTATGAAGGCTATCCTGGCCATGAGGTTTTCCCCACTCAATTTCTCAGCCATAGATGGTTATCCACATCCTATGCCTCAAATTGATGAATGGAAAGATTTTTTGCCTAGATTTTATGAAGGTGAGGATGAAAACCCTTTTGAGCATGTTCATGAATTTCATGCTTTAATGCAACAACTTGACATCCATCATGAAGATATATTGATGAAAATGTTCATGTATTCATTGGAAGGCGATGTGAGGAAATTGTATAGAACACTCCCTACTTATAGTATTTCCTCTTTGAAGGACTTTCATGATGTTTTTTATTCTCATTGAAAGATAATTTATCTAGCTGAAAGACTTTTCGAGAATTGTTATGAGGAGTATGCATCATATATTCAGGATTCAACAAGTGATTCCTCTAACAATGATGATGAAAGGGATGATTATAGAGAGCAGGAATTAGATGATGAGTTTCATAATGATTTTCCTAAATTTGAAGAACAAATGCATCATTCATGTCAAAATCTAGGTCCCCAAGAGAAAGATCAATATGGACAATCCATCATTTCCCTTTCTCCTCCTTTTCTCGATTCTTTAAGTCAAGAGGCCATCTTAGGTTCAGATTTATTTCATCATGAGAATAGTGTTGCAGCTTGTCATGAATGAATTCATAGCTTACCAGTTGTTGTTGTAATCCCTCCTATTGTTAATGAACTAGTGTGCCATGATTTGCCAAGTTTTGATGACTATGAGGATGTTTTCACTGAACAACCAGCTGTCCCAGCGATTGTACTAATCCCCTCAGCCATTAATAGTCAAATGTTCATTGATTCACCTTTGTATGATGATTACAAAGATGATTTCCATGAACAGTATGTTGAAGACCTTATATCAGCGAAGTACCCTTCACATCAAAGCAACAATAACTTGTTTCAACCCTCATGTCATATTTTTGTTGCTGAAAAAGAAGAAAAAGATGATAATATAATTTTAGAGGGTGAAAAACTGAGAAATTGAGACCATAAGCCAAGCTATGATGAATATCCCTCACAATTAGAAGATAAGATAGAAGAATGTAGTTTCCCAAGCACTTCTGATTGTGATGAACTGCCCTATCAACCCCCTATTCCTCTTGAAGACACAAGCTCAGTTTCATCAAGAAACCAAGATCAAATGTGATCATATGAGAAAGGTTGAATTTAAAGAAAGAAAAGCATCACTAAGCCTTTTTCCTAATACACCTCATGACCAGGAGTGGACCAAGGCCATATGCATTGAGGATGAATCGGAAAATCAACAAGCCATACAACAACCAAGAATAGTGGAGGAAGGACCTAATGCAATACTTTTCCTTTTTACACAAAGCAATGTTGCAGGGGCAAGTATTGATGATGTTTTTCAGGATCCATTGGCAGCCTGTCTACAAGCAGAAAGTGGGCCTAGGCTCATCGATTTATTCAATGGAAAGTGTATTGCCAAATGTTTCTTTGACATGCCTTCAAGTAAGAATTATCTCTGGTGCTTAAGGAAGCACATTTCAAAGCTTCAAACTATTGAAAAAATGATGAAATGGATTCATTGGTTGTTTCATGTAACTTGAATACTTCATTTTCCCAATAATTAGAGTAGGTGTGTGCAATAAGCTTGCTAAACAAACATAATTTTCATCATTTTTGTCATTTTCAGTTTCCATTTGCATTTAGTTTCAGTTGAAGCTCACAGATCAAAGTAGATTGCAGAGGTTAAAGGTTGGGAGAAACCCTAGGATTATTGGGTATGTGTTATATTCTTTACACGAGTAGTAGTGTCTGAACGTATGCGTTGGGCACGCAGGGGGGTTAGAGGGGGATGAAGGGGGGTGGAGCCTCCTGTGCGGGGTCTGGTGGTAGCGCCCCCAGAATTTGTTTTTTCTGCCTCGGGAAACATGACACCTACCTCGGAAATGTGTCATGTATTTAGGTGGTTTTTTCAGCACATGGTTTTTGCCGATGGTTTTCTATTTCGGGTTAAGGAATTAGGGTTTTGGATGCCGCTGGCTCCTATATGTATATTGTATTGTAAACAATGTAACACAATGAATGAATATAATATATGCTGGTTTTCTTGGTTTGGGTTTCCAGGGGAAAAATCTTTGTGTAATGTATGTATTTTCCATTGTATCTTTTCTGTTCTTTTTTGAATATCTATTTACAATAGACATTGTACAAGGTTAGAATTTACAAGGATAAGGCACTGAAGCTACAAGAGTTATTAGAGCCTCACAGGGAGTAATCTATCCCCCATGGAGCATATGTTAGCATTAAATTAGTTTATGCCTCAGCGTTGCATAAATCCTTCATTATTCATTTTGGCAAATGAATACAATTGTTATGGGATATTTTATTTATTTTGGGGAAAACTAAAATTATATTGGGTTTTTCCCAATATCCAAGTTCAAGCATCAAAAGAACACATGGATTTGCGCTGCCAAATCACACACAGACACACAGGCAGGCACTGTCTAAATCCGCTACCTAAATTATGGTAGAAAACAAATTGTGTAGAGTTATTTTACCAGTTTTGAGTCACTAACTTAAAACTTGGATTGTGAACAATTGAGAAGGTATTTCTAAAAACTGGAGGATTTTTTTGTTCATAACATTCCAAATAACGAAAAACTCTCTCAATTTTTCAAAATGTATTATGGTTTGAGAGATATCAGACATAGAAGTGGTGCTACCAAATCTCCACAACGATGCTACCGAATTTCCTATAGCGATCATGGTTTTGATATTCACCTTGTTGGGAGGTTGCCACTTGTCAAGGAGGATTCAAAAGGCTTCTCAAGGATCATTTATATGTCAAGGGACACCTACACCTAGAATTTATCTCCATCAAATGCCTCATGCAATGAGGTGGAAACAATTTATTAATGACTTCCAACAAATTCCTGAAAATTAGCAGTTTGTTGGATTTTTGTCTCTTTGATTGTTGCCACCTATCTCCAAGGCTTAGAATCCAATGGAGGAGATGGTATTCGACCTCCTAAGGTTATTTGGATTCTATTTTCTATTTAAGGAAGGAGAGATCTCTTGGAGAAAGAGGATTCATGAGCCAAGAGAGGCTAGAGAGAGTAGGAGTAGGCAATTTTCCTGTGTGTTAATTTGTAAGCCTATGGGCATTTTATGATTGTAAGCATTAATGCTATTGGAGACTCATGAGAGCTATGATTTCAGATTGCAACTCTTCTGTTTATATTTCTTCTTATTTGAATATATTGCATATTTGAGGATCAAAGGCTGTCAATGATTTATGGATCCCTAAGCAGCAGAGGATCTGCTGTATTTTGCCCATTAGTCATTGTTTATATTCAAGTATTTGTTGATTCATTAAATTGAGAGGATATCTGTTTAGTGAGCATTCTACCTTATGTTTTCCTTCTTCATTCTTCCACTTATCAACATATAATCTTGTTTTCTGTTGAGCATCTTTTGTGCCTTTGATGAGTAGGATGTTTGTGACTCCATTGCCCATTGGTGTAGCCTACTGATCTACAATTTGCAACCCTCTCTCTTTCTTTATCCATCTTGCTGATCCACCTATTCAAAACCAAAATTATATTTACATTCTGATGGGTGCTGAGCTTACACTTTAGTAGCCAAAGTGTGACTTTTAGTGCTAACATAACTCATACTAGTCGTGAACACATGGAGCTCATCATCCTTCATATAGCTCCTAAATAATTGTACCCATATAGGTCACTCTCCTTATGCCTTTCTCTTAAATAAACATCGTTATATGTCCCTCTCCTTATATTTTAAATAAAGATCCTTCTTTTTTTCTTCCTTGGAATTCATAATTTCATTATATTATAATAAAATTATATACACAGATATATACAAGACATTAGTAATAACCTTGTATATATTATCCAACAATTTTGTAGTCCTGATCTAACGATGCATACACAAGGCTTCATTACATCCAATATATAAATCCATATCAACTGTCACATATTCAGTCCCAAAGAAAAAATTTCTGCTATAATTTTGCACCCAAAAATGTGGGTGTTATCCCACCAGTGAACAATAAAGTATCAATAAACATACATACAACCCAATATTTACACAATAAGTTTTGACCCTTCAAAATAAAATGCCAAGGTGATCATATATCCCAAATTTTGTGAAAAGGCCTACGATAGAAGCCACGAGTTCCCAATGTTGATTGTTCTTCAATATACCATTGTTCATATGCTAGCTGCGCAACTTCTTTGGAAAGGCCGTCCACCAACTGGTTTTGCTCCCTGCAGATATGGGTAAAAGAAATGGAGTCATTTTTTTTTATACGAATAACATCCTCTAATATCGGAACAAGTTGAGATACGTGGCATCTGTGGACACCATTTGCCTAGTTGATGACTATTAAGGAATCACCAAAAACTTGTAATGACTGACAACCCTTCTCCACAACAAATAATAATAAGAGTTTTAAATCCATTAATTCCGAGTAATTGTTTGTGCCTACCCCTAATCCCATTTTGAGTGTGTAATGATGTGAATTGGATATATAGAGGCATCCACCCCCCTCCACACATAAGATGATCGACTGAAGCTACCCCATCAAAATACCCCCACGGCTTGGAGTTGTCAAATATTTCTTCCCTGACAGATCTAGGATGTTCGAGACCCTCCCCACCCGAGCATTACAAGGAGTCCATGATCCCAATACTATTGACATCGACTCTAGCGGTTGGTAAGGATTCATCATGAAAAATAGCTATGTTCTGAGCAATCCAGATTCGCCAAGCTAGGATTAAAGGAAAAGCCCTGATCTCAACACTCCTCCTCTCACACATCCAAACTTGCAACACCACCTCAAATGAGTTTCCCTACTAGCGTCTGAGTGTGGTTTTCAAATTCCTAGAAATAACCCAAACTTCCCTAGCATAGGAACAATGTAAGAAAATGTGATCCACATATTCCAATTTTTCTTTGCAGAAAGCGCACTGACCTGACCAATTGAATTGTCACTTTTTGTAAATTATCCCAAGTTGGTAGTTTGTTTTCCAGAATTGACCAAACCAGAAGCTTCCCTTTCACTGAACAATGTTGTTTCTAGAGCTTCCTCCACCACCAAAGTGGTTCTGTCTATTGAATATCCACACTTAATTTAATATAACCTGCTCTAGGAGTATAATCTCCGCCCCCATCAACATCCCAAAGTAATTCATCTTCTCTATCAACCAGATGAATAGAGGCTTCCATTAGAGTTTGTAAATATCTATCCCAGTGGATGAGATCCTCATCGAGGAGTCCTAGCCTCCACCCTGACATCCAACCTTGATGCCAAATTGTAGTTTAAGCGGGGTCCCCGACCTGATATAAATTGTAGAATCCACCATGTTCCAGTCTAATATGAGTCCCAACATTTAATAGGTGTCCCTGCTTGCTACCAGCCCACTGATCCAAACCAAGATGAACCAACCTACCAAAACTGACCCTCTAGACCAGGCTATTCCCAATTAAATCAAATGCCTTTATCACAACTTTCCATATAATAGATAAATCCGAAGAATTTTTGTTTGGATCCCATATCCATTCTAGAGTAGTAAGAGGTGCGATGTATTTATAATATACTAGTCTAGTATAGAGTCTAGAAGTTTTTATCAAACACCAGGAACATTTTGCAGCAAGCGCTATTGAAAATAAAAAGATGTTCTTCAACCCCTAACCCCCTAAATCCATCAGAAATGCAATCCACTCCCACCTAATCCATTGCATAACCTTTTTATCCTTGTTTCCCTGCCACATATAAGTAAAGCAAAGCCTCATGGCCTTTTCCAAATACCTTTTGGAATCCAAGATAAGGACATCCAATATACCGGGATAGCCTCCAACACTGATTTGATCAAAACTAAACTTCCAGCCTTAGACAACCACTTATGACTCCAAACCTTTAATCTTTTTTCTAATTTTGCGATGAGCCATGAGCAATCCATATTCCTATAGTCATTTGGTTTTAACTGAAAACCAAGATATTTTAGACCCACATCCAGTTCAAAAACCTGAAAGGGAAGCATATAAGTAATATTTTGAGTCTCCCCGTCGTCGAAAGATGCAATGGAAATACTAGATTTCTGATCATTGATTAACATACCGGTCACCTTTCTAAAAAGAGTTAGGCCTTCACAAAGTTTTTCAGTATCCTTTCTAGAACCATCACAAAATATTAAGATATTATCAACGAAGAGTAAATGGGATATATGCAAACCCAAAGAGATTTTTATCCCTCTGAAGGTACTTGTAGACTTTTCCTCATTCAAAAAATGACTGATACTTTCAACAAACAAAAGAAAGAGGAGTGGAGACAAGGGGCACCCCTTCCTAACTCCCTTGTCCGCTTTAAAAAAAGAGGAGTCTGAACCATTAATTAGGATGGAGAAGGAAACTAATGTAAGGCAAACCATGACCCAATTTTTAAAGGCCACCCCAAATCCAAGGTGTATCAACAACATCCAGATATATAACCAATTTACTCTATCATAAGATTTTGATAGATCAATTTTTACAACAACCCCTTTGAGTTTTATTTTTTTCACACTATGTAATCCTTCCCGAGCAACCCCAATAGCCCCATGAATCTGTCTGCCCACTCGAAAACCAAACTGTTCACTTGAAATATTTCTAGTAAGTATTTCTTTTAGTCTTCTGCTGATCACTTTAGAGATAATCTTATAAATACAGTTACATAAGGAAATAGGCCGAATATCATCGAAGGAGGATGGGTTATTAGTCTTAGGAATTAAAGCAATGAAGGTTGAAATTAATGGTTCATGTATATGACCATTTATCCTTGATTCTTCCACCACTTTTAATACATCACTTCCCAACAAATCATAGAAACCCAAATAAAATTCTATAGGCCAACCATCAAGGCCTGGACTTTTACCCTTTTGAAAAGATTGTAAAACTTCCAATAATTCCTTCTCTGAGACCTCCTCCATCAACGACAAACTCTATTCCTCCTCAATGAAATGAGGGAATCACCTAGAAGCTTTAACAATTTCGGCTATGAATGTCCCGTCATGTGCCTTGAAGAGATCCCTAAAATGTGCAGTGCCCAAAGAAACCAGACCTTCAAAAGAATTGACAACTTGCAGGTCATCCTGTTGTAGACCCCAAATTGTATTTTTCATTTTCCTACCTTTGGCATAAGTATGAAAGAACTTGGTATTCTCATCCCCACAAGTAAGCCAAATAACAAAACTCTCTAGCTGCCACAATGCTTCTTTATCCGCTAGTAGTTCCCACCGTCTTAATTCTAATCTGACCAAGTCCTCTTTTTCAACACTGGAGCAAAACCCCCTCCCATTTCCATCCTGCCAATCCAGCAGGGTTTTCTCAATGTTTTTTAAATCTCGTTCCTCTTTTACTTTTTTCTCATGTGCCCAAGAGATGGTTTCCTACTTAATCTTTTTCAAATTTTCCAAAAAAAGAACAACTGCATGATTATGAGGATTAGGTTCAATGGGGATCCAAATACTACGAACCAAGGCTTGATAATCCAGATCCTTTAACCACCCCTCATAAAATTTAAAAGGACTTGGAGCATGCCTGACCCTACCTCTCAGCTCCACTACAATCGAATTGTGGTACGATTCACCGCTACTGGCAACCCATTGTTTGACCAGTGCCATGGATTCGACAAGGTCCTCCGCCAATAAGAAACAATCCAATTGTTTGGCCATCCAATCATCACATGTCCTTCTGTTCCTCCAATTCGGCTAAGTTTTATTGGTTCAATATCCAACAACCCATATTGATCTAGGATATTAATAAAGTAATTGGACAAGGGATCCAAGTGTGTACGAGGACCCTAGACCTCCGCCACTCCCAAAGAGAAGTTAAAATACCCACCAATGATAACTTTCTTAGCAGAAAACCAAGAACATTTAGGCAGGGATTCTGAATATCTCTTTCTATCGGGGTAAGAACCATATACATTTACCAGTGTCAATGAACGTCCAAAATATTTATATAAAACATTAAGTCCGATCCCCGATTCAAATCCCTAAACCTGCTCACAATTGAACTCATTTAATAACCACCCAATAGCCACAGCCCCAGAGCGTCCCTTTGCATCTACTGCAACAAAATACCATCCTGGAGAAAAGATTCTAATGCCTCCACTATCGATTCACTAATCCCCAGAGTTTCTTGAAAAAATAAGACCTCCAGAGAAACAACTTCTACCAGTCTTTTAAGCGATGATTTTTTTATAGGGTGTTATCACATATAATTGTAGGGTTAAAGAATCATGATACAAAAGATCTTATTGTTTTCAGAACTTGTATTTTAATTTTTTTTTGAGGGATTATGTCATACCATCAACTAACAACCTTCTTGAAGTGTGCAAGCTATATTTGAGTTGGTGCTGCAAACTAGTTAAGTAAGAGGGTGGGAGGTTAGGTAGCTTGCAGGAATTTGAGTGCAAATTCAAAATTACCAGCATCAACCTCATAGCCATCAGGTACTCCATGAGAGTTTTTTTCTTGTTTGGAGGTCAGGAAGGGTTTGGCTACTTGATTTTCCTTTTGCTCCATGAACTGGCTTAAGCGCTGTGAATTTAGACAGGCGCTACAGAATGTGCTGCAAAAATTCTGTTCTAAGACTGTTGAACTGATATTTTTGACCCGCTGACTTCCAGGAGAATTTTCAGGTGAACCAGGATGAATTTTCAAAATCCAAAGGAGGTTATTGTCATGCAAAGACCTAGGAACATTAACCTATTTCATTTTTCACACAAGTTTCATGGATTGGGATATTCGAATGAATCTTTGATCCCTATTTTTTCAGTTTTCACGATTTCCTATTTGAGACATGTTTTTGCGACACGTATTCCGACCAGCTGCAGATTAATTTCAAGAAACCGAGAGAGGTTTTATTTAGAATGAGGTTATCTACAAATTTTTTTCCCATATTTTACACAACTATTATAGTTTGAGAATTACAAGTGTCTTTTTGAAGCCTGTTTTTCAGAATTTCGTCTCCTGAAAAGCAAGAAATCAACGAAAATGTGTCATTCTCTGTTTGTAACTGTTTCTATTTTGGGAAAGGGGTTGGAGTTCGAATTGGTGAGCTGGAAATGACCTATATTTCTATATATTCATTTTACAATAGTAGAGGGGGTTTGGATTCATGAGCTAAGAGAGGAGAGATATCAAGTAGCAATTTTAGTTGCTCATTTGTAAGCACAAGGGCCTGTTTGTAATGACATTTTCTACCATTAAAGATTCATGAGAGTTGTTATCAGATTGTCTTCTTTGTTTTCCCACTTCTTTGTTATATTCTTGCTTGAACATATTGCAGGTTTTTAGGTTCATAACTGCCATTGATTGATGGATTCATAAACAAAAGAGGATCTGCTGTAGCTTGCCCATTAAATCATTGTTCATTGTTTAAGCAAATCTTTATCTATTGCAAAAAGGATCTCTGTATAATGTATGTTCTTCATTTTGTCATATTCACCATGCTTCTACTCATATTTATATATTTCTTTGTCTGATATACATTTTGATTTCCTTTGATCTGTAGGATGTTGTGACTCCAAGTCCAATGGAATGCCTCTGTAGACATTTTGTTGCCCTCTCCCTTTCTTTCCTAGTCTTGCTGATCCACCTAATCAAACCATTTAATTAATTTATATTGTGATGGGCATTGGGCTTTCACTTACAATAGTCTAAGTGTGACTCTCAATGCTAACATTTTTGGTGCCATTGTCGGGGACGACAATGAAGACACCTTCACTGGGTGAACTATGATGATTAGATCTAGCTTTGGATGGTGAACTGAAGCTAGACACTTTTAGACTGCTTATATTTCACCATGGCCATGGCGACTCCATTGTTCATATATCTATTGGAGACTCCATTGTTTTGAAATGGACAAGATCCTAGCTCAGAGGTATTCTTTTTGTGATTTTCAAAGATAGTCATTTTTCCAAATAGAGTGCCTATTAGAGATGAATAGGAAGGTTGCCTTCCTAGGTTTAGAGGAGAGGATTGGGAAGTACTAGCTGAGTTTTTATTAGAATTTCCTGAGTGCATGCTTAAGATAAAAAATATACATGAAGATGTCCTCATCAAATTGTTTACATACTCTTTAGATGGAACAATTCGTGATTGGTGTAGATCACTCTTGGTTGCTTGTATTACTTCACTAAGACATTTTCATGCTGCATTTCATTTGTTTTGCAAAGAGAAATTTGCAGCTGATTTCCTTTATCAAGAATGTTGTTATGAATTCGATTTTCTAAGTAAATGATCAAATAGTCTTAAAGAGTATGCTGTAGTAGAAGACACTTTTCATTATGATCAAGAGGTTGATGATCTTCAAAGTGATAACCAGAATGTAGATACTTTTGACATTGTATCAAATGTATCTATTGTTTTAAGTTGTCATGAAAATCAAATTGTTTCCTTTGAGTATTGAAATGATAAAGAGCATTTCTTTACTAAAGCACATACAAAGCTTATTAGCATCCAACCAATATATGACAATGAAGAAGATAGGGAAGAATTGCAGTAACAGTTAGAATTATCTTTATCACCTATTGATGAGCAGAAAATGCCATAGATCAACGAGGAAATGTCTATCATTTCTATACCTGCACTTGCAACAAACATCAAACAACATCTGAGTAGCTGTAAAGTATATGAGGACCATAATTTTATTGATGAATCATCCTTCACAAAGGAGCAATATGGTTTTCTTAACCAACTAGAAATGTATTTTCATAAGTTTCATGATCCTGTGGATTTTTACATAGAGTTATATTTTTCAAAGGTTTTTGTTATCACATATAGTTGTCAAGGGTCGCAATAGTTGGCCAAATATTTTTCTTACACAAGAAACAACCACAAGCACAAACACAACATTCAAGAGCAGTCCATTTTGGGCTTGAATCACCAACAAGTAGGTTTGATTTTCAACGGTGGAGACCCAATAAGCAGTTTGGATCAATGACTCTCGGGCGGTCAAGATTTCAAATTTGTGAAAGGATTAGCAACTAGGAAGAGGAGCCAAAGTCCCAAAGTAAATTTGAGCCATTGAAGGCTGAGGACGCACGTCGACAGATATCGTACTTTAGAGGATTTTGTGAGCAAGCAGAAGCAAACTCCCGAAACCCAAACTACCAAAATAAATCTCGATCATCCAAATGTAGAGGACATGTGGAGGCAGATCTCCTACTTCGGGAATTCAACATTTTGGAGGATTGTAAGAGTTGAGCATTGAAAAGTCTTGAAGAGCTGAAGCTCAAACTACCGAAATAATTGTGGACCGTTGATCTCAAACCAACAAGAATGTTGATCTTGGCAACAATATCACTAGAAGCCCCGAATTCCTAAAGGTCTCGAAGTAAATCTCGACCGTCTAAAACAAGAGGCCACACATCACCATATATGTCACTTTGGGAATTCAACACTTCAGAGAATTGCACTAGAAAGCAGGGGAAAAAGGCACAAAGCTCCAACTTCCAAAGTAAATCTCAACTTTCTAAATCAAGAGGCGACGCGTCACTAGATCTCTCACTTCGAGAATTCAACACTTTGGATGATTGTAATAGCTATGCATCTAGGAGACCCGAAGCCCGAACTACCGAAGTAATTGTGAGCCATTTATCCTCGTAGCAGGTATTAGGGTTTCCCAGATCGTGAATTTTCTTCAGATCGATGACCATGCTTCATTGTGGGGACAAAACATGCTCGAGCGATAAAATTCTAGAGCGGTCTCGCAATTGAGACCATGGTATAGTGAGGAAGGTACGTGGAGAAAGGTGGTGAATTGATGGCTCAAAAGGGGTGTGGATCCAAACCGCCTTTGACGTCCCCGCAATCACATGCTTGTATAATGACGAATCCAAGAGAAACACATGGTAGTCCCCTAGGCATTAAGCCTCATCTCGATCCCAAGGGTTCAATTAATAAAAGAAAGGACTGGTGGTTGAAACCTAGACCCACTCAATAATTAGAAAGCATGGAGGGTATGGCCGTGGAGACAAAATACTTTCAGCCCGAGGTACCCCTATGGATGGTTTTTCCTGCAGGCCCATGCTGATATGAGCTCACATATGAAAGAAGGATACACACACAGTTTGACAGAAGGATGCATAGACGTAAAGCCTTGAATGGGATGGCCAGTTCACCCTCCTGGTAGCTATGGACTGATCTGAGTATAAATAGATTAGTTCGAGATTTTTTTATGATCGTCAATTGGTTGAGTTGAGATCCCTACTGTGTAATTTTGATGCCAGAATTGTCCTCTATTTATGTATCAAATTTGAGACTTTCACATTAATAGAAGTCAACTTATTTCATCTCTTTGTTTAAACTTTGCTGAAACACTCAGTCATGGAGGAGCCAATCGAGGGTTGTGGTTCTATTGTAATGTAGGTTTGATTATAATAGTGTTGTGACCAGTTTTAGTTAGCTTCCTTGTTACCGTATTTCCCCTTATGCTGAAAGGCTCGGGCATGGAGGATCCAGTCAAGTTATTGTAGTTTCATGATAATGTAGGTTTGATTATTATGCTGCTGTGACATATTTCAGTGTCTGAAACTTGAGTTCAAGAGTTCTCTTGAGCCTGAGTTTTTCTTCACCAAGCTGCTTGAAAGTCGGATTCCCATAACAGTCTTGTTCACCTCTCTCACTAAGTCTTCCTTCTGCTCACACTTAAAATCAAATTACTCACTGAAGTTAATGAGGACCTCACTTCCATGTGCATTGCTTGTCCAGTTTTTGTGATTAAAATCATTCTTGTACTAAGTTTTTTCCATTTGACTTCCACTCATAAAACCAACATCCACAAACATTTCGATGGGTACTGGGCTTATCCTCTTGCAGTATGAAGGTGACTCTCAGTGCTAACATTCTTGGCGTTGTTTCCAAGGACAAAAGTGAAGATATCTTCCCTAGGAGAACGACAACGAATAGATCTAGTTTTAGATGGTGAACTAAAACTGGACACATTATTTTGACTGCTTATCATTCATTGGGTGACTCCATGATTAAATAATCTAGTGGCGATTCCACAAGTTTAAGAAGTCATATTTTCAGATGGAATCCATCTTGGCACAAAGTTTTTCTCCTTTTAATTTCTTCGTTGTTCTCGATTTTCCAAATGTTGTTCCTACTATGGATGAGTGGGGTGATTTTTTGCCCACATTTGGAGAACATATAGATGACAACCCTGCTGAGCATTTGCTTGAGTTTCATGAACTCATGCATCAATGGGGAATACACCATGAGGATGCATTAATGAATATGTTCATGTAATCATTAGAGGGGGATGCTCATAAGTGGTATCTATCCTTTCCCCATGCTAGCATCTCCTCACTAGAAGAGTTTCATGCAACTTTCAATACTCATTGTCAAAATTTTTGTTCCTCTGAGTTAATTTGTCATAGTTGTTGTGAGGAGTATAAAGACTGTGTTCAGGATATAGTTGATTCTTATGAAGGCTGTGAGGATGAAGAATATGCCTTGGATGAGGAATCAACTCTTTCTCTTCCCTGTTCATCTACATCGGATGAAAATTGTATTTGCTGTCTCAGTAAGGAAAGTGCATAAATTGACTTGGTTCTGGAAGCTAATATTCTTTGTAGCCCTTTCTATAAAGAGCCTAGATATGAGCAACCTTCTTTTGAATCATATGATGATGATGAGATATTGCTTCCTGGGTTGTATCTTGAAAGACAACCTATGTTTAGTAATGAAGTATGGTTCTCTCATGATGGGCAGAAGATACCTCTTGGTAGTTCATTCGAGGTTCCTCCTTCATTTGATCACTATGGAGACAATGATGAATATGTGGAGGTATTTTTCAAAGAAAAGACCATTAGCATCCAACCTTCATATGAAAATTAAAGCTCCTACTAAGAGAAGCATGTTAAGGAGAAAGAGCCATCCATTGATATACATGAGGCTATTTCTCGCCATCAGCTAGTAGATGTTATCAGAGCAGACAAAGGAGAAATGGATCAACAGTCGACATCAACCTTTCACTCACCTGTGCTTTCCACAGAAATTCATCACAACATAAGCAGCTGTAAAATAGAGCATGATTTCTGTTACCAGCCTAGTAGGGTTTATCACCTATTTTACGACCTTGAAGGGAAATACATGGAGTTGCATCTCCTCAAGGTATTGAAGCCTCCAAGTTTTATCTTACCTTCAACATTAGGAGGAGGTTTTAAGAATGTAATCAATTTGCTATTATAGTTTCATTATCCTTTTTTGATCAGTGACAGAGTAAATAAGTTTTCAGTTAGGAGGTTACTTGAATGGCTTTGGTGGAAGTTTGCTTTCACCTAGCATATTGTAAAAATCAGTTAGTGTAGGATTGTACATAAATAAGCTCCTTTTGGAGCATGCGTGTTTCCTTTATTTTCAAGTAGATAGTGTACATATGAGCCCGTGGTCCTCAACAAGACGTATTTGAGCTCAACTCCACAACCCAAAGGCTAAGGAACTGGAATTGCGCATTCTTGGCAGCTCGTAGGGAGCATGGCATCCCCTGTGGAGCTAAATGTTATCACATATAGTTTTCAAGGGTCACATCAGTTGGCCTAATCTTTTGCTTGCATAAGAAACAACCATAAGCACAAACAAAACATTCAAGAGCACTCTATTTTGGGCTTGAATCACCAACAAGCAGGTTTTATTTTCAATGGTGGAGAGCCCATAAGTAGTTCGGATCAATGGCTCTCGGGCGGTTAGGATTTCAAAGTCGCGCAAGGATTAGCGACTAGGAAGAGGAGCCAAAGTCCTGAAGTAAATATGAGCCATTGAAGGCTGAGGATGCACGTCGACATATCTCACACTTCGAAAGATTTACTTTGGAGGATTGTGTGAGCAAGCATAAGAAAAATCATGAAGCCCAAACTCCTGAATTAAATATCAAAATCATAAGAAAAATCATGAAGATCTCCCACTTTGGGAATTTGACACTTCAAAGGATTGTAAGAGCTGAGCATTGAAAAGTCCCGAAGAGCAAAAGCTCAAACTCCTAAAATAATTGTGGATCGTTGATCTCAAACCAACAGGACCGTTGATCTTGGCAATAGTATCACTAGAAGCCCCAAAGTCCTAAAGGTCTCAGAGTAAATCTCGGCCATCCAAAACAAGAGGCCACGCGTCACTAGATCTCTCAGTTCGGGAATTCGACACTTCGGAGAATTGCGCGAGCAAGAAGGGGAAAAAGGCCCAAAGCCCGAACCCTCGAAGTAAGTCTTGGCCGTCCAAATCAAGATGCCACACGTCACTAGATCTCTCACTTCGAGAATTCAACACTTCAAATGATTGTAAGAGATACACATCAAGGAGGCCTGAAGCCTAAAATACTAAAGTAATTGTGAGACCTTGATATTCACAATAGGTAGCAGGGTTTCCCAGATCACAGATTTTCATCAGATCGATGATCACGCTTCATTGTGGGGATAGAACATGATCGAGTGATAAAATTCTAGAGCAATCCTTCAATTGAGACCATGGTACAACGAGGAAGGTACATGGCGGAAGGTGGTGAATTGTGGGCTCAAAAGTGGTGTGGATCCAAATCGCCTTTCACGGCCCCGCAATCATGTGCTTGTGTAATGACGAATTCAAGAGAATCACGTGGTAGTCCCCTAGGTGTTAAGTCTCGTACCATTCCCGATGGTTCAATTAATAAAAGAAAGGACCAATGGTTGAAACCTCGACTCACTCAATAATTAGAAAGCATGGATGGTCTGGTCGTGGAGACATAATACTGTCAGCTCGAGGTACCCCTATGGACCATTTTTCCTGCAGGCCCATGTTAATCTGAGCTCGCATCTGATGGAAGGATACACACACAGTCTGAAATACAGATGCACAGACGTAAAACCTTGAATGGGATGGCTAGGTCACACTCCTGGTAGTTTTGGACTTATCTGAGTATAAATAGATCAGTTCAAGATTTTTTTATGGTCGTCTACTAGTTGAGCCGAGCTCCCTACTGTGTAATTTTGATGCCAAAACTGTTCTCTGGTTATGTATCAAATTTGAGACTCTCGTATTAATAAAAGTCAACTTCTTTCATCTCTTTGTTTAAACTATGCTGAAACACTCGGGCATGGAGGATCCAGTCGAGGGTTTTGGTTCTATTGTAATGTAGGTTTGATTACAATAGTGCTGTGACCAGTTTTAGTCAACTTCCTTGTTACCTTATTTCCCCTTATGCTGAAAGGCTTGGGCATAAGACCTTTAGATTTATAAGAATGAAACCTAATGATGTGAATAACAAAGAATAATTTCAAAATTAGTAGAGATTTAGCATACCTCTTGGTTCCTTTTGTCTTTCCATATCTTCACTTTAATAGTGATTTGGAGGACATAGAACAATGACTATTTGAGCAATAAATATAAGCGATGTTTCAAAGGTTCATGACTTTGGGAAAACTCAAATAAGAGAAAGGGGCGTTAGAATATAAGGCTTACATGTGTAATAAAGCCACCTTAGTGACTTAGGCTATAAAATTTAGGGTTTTCACTATGATCAACTTTTAGGTTTTTGGACAAATAAGACCTCTCGAGCTCTTTATAAGAAATTGAATCTCATTTTAATAAATGAACTGGTTTTTTATAATATCAATAAGTGCTATTGGATAATATCTCTCATGTGTTTTGTGATGTAACCCTATCTAGGGTTTCTAGCTCTTATAACATGGTATAAGGATGGGAAGATCCTCATTGATTGAAAGGTGAAGATGGTCATCCAACGACTAGGTGAAAAGATTGTGAGACAAAGAAAATTTGCTTTTAAAAGAAGCCACCACGATCTATTAAAGGGAGAAGTAGTTGCTAGATCAATGGAAAGCAATGACATGACGTCCTAGCTATCGTGAATTGAAGTTGCCATTTTATCACTAAAGAAGAAAATTGAATTAAAAAGCACTACTGTTGGTCATCAAAAGGGAGTCATTGGTCAAAGAGAGCTAGAATTTGTATCAAGGATCAAGTTGCCCACTAGAAATTAAGTTGCCACATGAAAGAGGAAAAGAGTTCATTTGATAAATTAGAGCTGCTACCCGTTGTAAGGATCTGGGGGGCGCATGATGCCATTGCCCCCCTTATCTTTTGTGCTTTTTTTTTTTACTTTTTCAATTTTTTTTTTTAATAATTAATTTCTCAATTATTTGGTTATATTTGTTTTTTTAAATGTTTTTTATTTTTTTAAAGTGTTTTTAATTTTTTTAAGCGTTTTTTGTTAAATTTTATTTTGATTAATTATATATTTCAAATTGGTTTGTTATTTTTTTTTAAAATTTGATTAAAATGAAAAACATATTTTTTAAAAATTAATTTTTGTTAGTTACACACACACACACACACATTAAAAAAACATTGTTTATTTGGATTTTTTCTTCTAATTCTTATTTATCTTTTCTATTTTTCAATGTTTTTCATTTTTTAATTTTATATGTAATAGTTTTAGGTTCTTAGTTTATAATTTCAATTCTTTTGTAATTTTAAGTCCTAAAAAGAGATAGTGGTATTGATACAACCTCTTTTTTATTTGGTGGTTGATTTTAAGATTTTGGTTGCAAGGATATCGATTTTCAAGGCTATTATTTCAAAAAGGTTGTGATTTTAGCCTTGAAAAAAATTATAGGGGTGTTATTGGAAATGCCACTTTTCGATTTTGGGATTGATTTAAGTATTTGTTCACAGTTTCAAAGTAGTTCTAGTTTTAATCACATAAAAAAGTTGTGTTGCTATCAGTGCCACTTTTTGATTCGGGTGTTAATTTCAAGGTTTTCGATGCTATTAATGCTATGGTTACAAAATGTGGTAATTTTAATTCCGAAATGAAAAAAAAGTGCTAGCATCACTTTTTAATTTGGGAGTTGATTTTGATATTGTTGATAAAAAAATATCGATTTTTAAGGACTTCTTATTTTGAAGTCACAATTCTTGTTAAGTTTGTAAATATGTTAGTCAATATGTATTTGATTTCAATAAATTTTGTTTTTAGTATTGTAACTGGAACTTATCATCTTCTTTATAGCTCCTAAAAATTATCTTCTGATAGCTCCCTCTTCTTATGCTACATTCTTTTAAATGAACATTAATTAAATCAAAGACACATAATAACTTAGTCATGAAACAATCAACCAATGTCATGATTATCATAAAATTCAAAATTAAATATTTCATTTTTGTTCACATAATAAAATAAAACATCTATAATTTGTAATTTAAAGTCACCATAAAAATATAAGATAAAATATAAGATAAGTTGAGTGAGATTAAAATCACTTATAATTATCAAAGTATTCTTGTGGTCAACCAACATCACTAGAATTTAAAAAATGCAACATAATAATGTGAATAATAAGAATAATCTCAAAATTAGTAGAGTTCAAACATAACATGAATAATAAGAATAATATCAAAGTTAGTAGAGTTCTAGCATAGCTCTTGTTTTCTCATTTTGTCTAGAATTAAAAAAATGCAACATAATAATGTGAATAATAAGAATAATCTTAAAATTAGTAGAGTTCTAATATAATGTGATTAATAAGAATAATCTCAAAATTAATAGAATTCCAACATACCTCTTGTTTTCTCATTTTGTTTTTCAATCTCTTCCTTTCATTTTAATAATGATTTGAATTACATAAAACAATGACTATTTGTTTAATAAACAAATAATTGTAAGTGTTTTTTCAAAGTTTTAAATTTGAAAAGTCAAATAAAAAAACTGTCTGACAAAGGTTAATGACTTAAGGTAAACTCAAATAAAGCCAATATGACCACCATGTAATACAATAACTTCAAAGATCTAACTCATACTGGTTATTAAGGCAAACTCAAAAAAAGGCAATAGGACCACCACATAATACAATAACTTTAAAAACCAACTCAACTGATACCGGTTATTAAGGCAAATTGAAATAAAGACAACAAGACCACCACATAATACAATAACTTAAAACACCTAACTCATACTAGTCGTGAACACATGGAGCTCATCATCCTTCGTATAGCTCCTAAATAATTCTACCCATATAGGTCCCTCTCCTTATGCCTTTATCTTAAATAAACATCCTTATAGGTCCCTCTCCTTATGCGTTTCTTTTAAATAAAGATCCTTCATTTTTTTTTCCTCGAAAAAATTCATAATTTCATTATATTATAATAAAATTACATACACAGATATATACAAGCCATTAGTAATAGCCTTGTATATATTATCCAACAAGTTTGTAGTCCTGATCTAACGATGCATACACAAGAGATCATTACATCCAATATATAAATCCATATCGACTGTCACATATTCAGTCCCAAAGAAAAAAATTCTGCTATACTTTTGCCCCCAAAAATGTGGGTGTTATCCCACCAGTGAACACTAAAGTATCAAGAAACATACATACAACCCAATATTTACACAATAAGTTTTGACCCTTCAAAAAAAAAATGCCAAGGTGATCATATATCTTGAATTTCGTGAAAGGATTATGATAGAAGCCACGGGTTCCCAATGTTGATTGTTCTTCAATATACTATTGTCCATATGCTAGCTGCACGACTTCTTTGGAAAGGCCATCCACCAACTGGTTCCGCTCCCTGTAGATATAGGTAAAAGAAATGGAGTAAAAAAACCTTTTTATATGAATCACATCCTCTAATATCGGAACAAGTCGATATATGTGGCATCTATGGACACCATTTTCCCAGTTGATGATTATTAAGGAATCACCAAAAACTTGTAATCACTGACAACCCTACTCCACAACAAATAATAATAAGATTTTTAAAGCCATTAATTCTGAGTAATTGTTTGTGCCTGCCCTCAATCCCGCTTTGAGTGTGTAATGATGTGAACTGGATATATAGAGGCATCCATCCCCTCCACACATAAGATGATCGACTGAAGCTACCCCGTGAAAATTACCCCATGACTTGGAGTTGTCAAAGATTTCTTCCCTGACACCCGAGCAGTACAAGGAGTCCATGATCCCAATATCGTTGACATCGAATTTGGCGGTCGGTAAGGATTCATCATGAAAAATAGCTATGTTCTGAGCAATCCAGATTCCCCAAAATAGGATTAAAGGAAAATCCATGATCTCAACACTCCCCCTCTCACACATCAACACCTGCAACATCACCTCAAATGAGTTTCCCTACCAACGCCTGAGTGTGGTTTTCAAATTCCTAGGAAAAGCCCAAACTTCCCTAGCATAGGAACAATGTAAGAAAAGAGGATCCACAGATTCCATATGTTCTTTGCAGAGAATGCATCGACCCGACCCATTGAATTGTCACTTTTGTAAATTATCCCAAGTTGGTAGTTTGTTTGCCAGAATCGACCAAACCAAAAGACTCCCTTTTGCAGAGCAATGTTGTTTCCAGAGCTTCCTCCACCAACAAAGTGGTTCTCTCTGTTGAATATCCACACTTAATTTAATATAACCCACTCTAGGAGTATAATCTCCACCCCCATCGCCATCCCAAAGTAATTCATCTTCTCTATCAACCAGATGAATAGAGGCTTCCATCAGAGCCTGCAAATATTTGTCTTAGTGGATGAGATCCTCATCGAGGAGTCCTAGCCTCCACCTCAACATCCAACCTTGATGCCAAATTGTAGTTTGAGTGGGGTCCCCGACTTGAGCTAAATTGTAGAAGCCACCATGTTCCAGTCTAATCTGAGTCCAAAAATTTAACATGTGTCCCCTCTTGCTACCAACCCATGGATCCAAACCAAGACGAACCAACCTACCAGAATCGTCCCTCCAGACCAGGCTATTCCCAATTAAATCAAATGCCTTTACCACAACTTTCCATATAATAGATATACCTGAATAATTTTTGTTTGGATCCCGAATCCATTCTAGAGTAGTAAGAGGAGCGATGTATTTCTAATATGCTACTCTAGTCTAGAGGCTAGAAGTTTTTATCAAACGCCATGAACATTTTGCAGCAAGCGCTTTTGAAAATAAAAAGATGTTCTTCAACCCCCAACCCCCTAAATCCTTCAGAACTGCAATCGGCTCCCAGCTAACCCATGGCATAACCTTTTTATCCTTGTTTCCCTACCATAAATAAGTAAAGCAAAGCCTCCTGGCCTTTTCCAAAATAACTTTTGGAATCCAAGATAAGGACATCTAGTATACCGGGATAGCCTCCAACACCGACTTGATTATAACTAAACGTCCAGCCCTAGACAACCACCTATGACTCCAAACCTTTAATCTTTTTTCTAATTTTGGGATGAGCCACAACCAATCCGTCTTCCTATAGTCATTTTTTTTAACTGCAAACCAAGATATTTTAGACCCATGTCCAGTTCAAAAACATGAAAGGGAAGCCTAGAAGTAATATGTTGAGTATCCCCTTCGTCCAAATATGCAATGGTAATACTAGATTTCTGATCATTGATTAACATACTGGTCTCCTTTTTAAAAAGAGTTAGACCTTCACAAATTTTTTCAGTATCCCTTCTAGAACCATCACAAAAGATTAAGATATCATCAACGCAGAGTAAATGGGATATATGCAAACCCAAAGAGATTTTTATCCCTCTGAAGGTACATGTACACTTTGCCTCATTCAAAAAATGTCTGATACTTTTGATAACCAAAAGAAAGAGGAGTGGAGAGAAGGGAACCCTTGTCTAACTCCCCTATCCTCTTTAAAAAAAGAGGAGGTTGAACCATTAATTAGGATGGAGAAGGAAACTGATGTAAGGCAGCCCATGACCCAATTTGTAAAGGCCACCTCAAATCCAAGGTGTATTAGCAACATCTAGATATATAACCAATTTACTCTATCATAAGATTTCGATAGATCATTTTTTACAACAACCCATTTGAGTTTTCTTTTTTTCATACTATGTAATCCTTCTTGAGCAACCCCAATAGCCCCATGAATCTATCTGCTCGCCTGAAAGTCAAATTGTTCACTTGAAATATTTCTAGTAAGTATTTCTTTTAGTCTTCTTCTGATCACTTTAGATATAATCTTCTAAAGACAGTTGCATAAGGAAATAGGCCAAATATCATCGAAGGAGGAGCAGTTATCGGTCTTAGGAATTAAAGCAATGAAGTTTGAATTTAATGGTTCATGTATATGACCATTTATCCTTGATTCTTCCACCACTTTTAATACATCACTGCCCAGCAAATCATAGAAACCAAATAAAATTCTATAGGCCATCCATCAGGGCCTGGACTTTTACCCTTTTGAAAAGATTGTAAAACTTCCAATAATTCCTTCTCCGAGACCTCCTCCATCAAAGCCAAACTCTCTTCCTCCTCAACGAAATGAGGGATAACCTGGAAGATTTAACAATTTCGGCTATGGATCTCCCCTCATGTGCCTTGAAAATATCCCTAAAATGTGCGGTGCCCAAAGAAACCAGACCTTCAAAAGAATTGACAACTTGCCTGTCATCTTGTTGTAGACCCTAAATTGTATTGTTCATTTTCCTACTTTTGGCATAAGTATGAAAGAACTTGGTATTCTCATCCCCACAAGTAATCCAAATAGCACAACTCTTTAGTCGCCACAATGCTTCTTTATCTGCCAGTAATTCCTACCATCTTAATTCTAATATGACCAAGTACTCTTTTTCAACACTGGAGCAAAACCCCCTCCCATTTCCATCCTGCCAATCCAGCAGGGTCTGCTCAATGTTTCTTAAATCCAGTTCCTCTTTTGATTTTTTCTCATGTGCCCAAGAGATGGTTGCCTGCTTAATCTTTTTCAAATTTTCAAAAAAAAGAACAACTGCATGATTATGGGGATTAGGTTCAATGGGGATCCAAATACTACGAACCAAGGCTTGATAATCCAGATCCTTTAACCACCCCTCATAAAATTTAAAAGGACTCGGAGCATGCCTGAACCTACCTTTCAGCTCCACTACAATCGAATTGTGGTTCGATTCACCATTACTGGAAACCCATTATCTGACCAGTGCCATGGATTCAACAAGGTCCTTCGCCAATAAGAATCCATCCAATTGTTTGGCCACCTGTTCATCACCTGTCCTTTTGTTCCTCCAAGTCGGCTTAAGTTTTATTGGTTCAATATCCAACAACCCATATTGATCCAGGAGATTAATAAAGTAATTGGACAAGGGATCTCGGTGTGTACGAGGAACCCAGACCTCCGCCGCTCCCAAAGAGAAGTTAAAATCCCCACTAATGATAACCTCCTTAGCAGAAAACCAAGAACATTTAGTCAACGATTCTGAATATCTCTGTATATCAGAGTAAGGACCATATACATTTACTAGTGTCAACGGATGTCCCAAATATGTAGAGAAAACATTAAGTCCGATCCCCAATTCAAATCCCCAAACCTGCTCACAATTGAACTTCTTTAATAACCACCCAATAGACACACCCCCAGAGCGTCCCTTTGCATCTACCGCAACAAAATACCAACCTGGAAGAAAATATTTTAACGCCTCCACCACCGATTCACTAATCCCCAGAGTTTCTTGCAAAAATATGACCTCTAGAGAAACAACTTCTACTAGTCTTTTAACCGACGATTTTTTTATAGGGTGTTATCATATAGAATTGTAGGGTTAAAGAATCACGACACAAAAGATCTTATTGTTTTCAGAACTTGTATTTTAATTTTTTTTTGAGGGATTATGTCACACCATCAACTAACATCATCCTTGAAGTGTGCAATCTATATTTGAGTTGGCGCTGTGAACTAGTTAAGGAAGAGGGTTGGAGGTTAGGTAGCTTGCAGGCATTTGAGTGAAAATTCAAAATAACCAGCATCAACCTCATAGCCATCAAGTACTCCATGAGATTTTTTTTCTTGTTTGGAGGTCAGGAAGGGTTTGGTTACTTGATTTTCCTTTGGTTTTATTAACTGGCTCATGCGTTGCAAATTTAGATAGGCGCTACGAAATGTGCTGCGGTAACTCTTTTCTAAGATTGTTGAACTGATATTTTTGACTAGCTGACTTCCAGGATAATTTTTGGGTGAAAAAGGATGAATTTTTAAAATCCAAAGGAGGTTATTGTCAAGAACGGACCCAAGAACATTAACCTCTTTTATTTTTCACAAAGGTGTCACGGATTGGGATATTCGAAGGAATCTTTGAGCCCTATTTTTTCAGTTTTCATGATTTCATGTTAGAGACATGTTTTTGCGACACGTATTCAGGCCAGCTGGAGATTAATTTTAAGAAAAAGAGAGAGGTTTTATTTATAACTAGATTATATATAAAAAACGTTCTCATATTTTACACAAATTTTATATTTTGATAATTACAAGTGTCTTTTTGAAGCCTATTTTTCAGAATTTCGCCTCCTTAAAAGAAGGAAATCAGTTAAAACGTGTCATTCTCTATTTGTAACTGTTTCTATTTTGGGAAATGGGTTGGAGTTTGAATTGGTGAGATGGAAAGGAACTATATTGCTATATATTCATTGTAAAAGAGTAGAGGGGGGTTGGATTCATGAGCCAAGAGATGAGAGAATTGTAGGAGCAGTTTTAGTTGCTCATTTGTAAGCATGAGGGCCTGTTTGTAATGACATTTTTTGCCATTAAAGATTCATGATAGTTGTTATCAGATTGTCTTCTTTGTTTTCCCACTTCTTTGTTATATTCTTGTTTGAACATATTGCAGTTTTTGAGGATCATAGCTACCATTGATTGATGGATTCATGAACAACAAAGGATTTGCTGTATCTTGCCCGTTAAATCATTATTCATTGTTTAAGCAAATCTTTATCTATTGTAGAAAGGATCTCTGTTTAATACATGTTATTCCTTTTTTCATATTCACTATGCTTCTACTCATCATTATATATCTCTTTGTCTGATATACAATTTGATTTCCTTTGATTTGTAGGATGTTATGACTCCATGCCCAATGGAATGCATCTACAAACATTTTGTTGCCCTCTCCCTTTCTTTCCTAGTCTTGCTGATACACCTACTCAAACCATTTAATTAATTTATATTCTCATGGGTACTGGGATTGCACTTACAACAGTCTAAGTGTGACTCTCATTTCAAACATTTTTGGCACCATTTCCGGGGACAACAATGAAGACACCTTCCCTGGATGAACTATGATGATCATATCTAGCTTTGGACGGTGAACTGAAGCTAGACACTTTTAGACTGCTTATATTTTACCATGGTGACTCCATTGTTCATATATCTATTGGAGACTCCATTATTTTTAAATGGAAAAGATCCTAGCTCAGAGGTATGCTTTCTATGATTTTTCAAGGATAGTCAGTTTTCCAAATCCAATGCCTAGTAGAGATGAATGGGAAGGTTGCCTTCCTAGGTTTAGAGGAGAGGATTGGGAAGTACCAGCTGAGTTTTTATTAGACTTTCATGAGTGAATTCTTAAGCTGAAAATTATAGATGAATATGTCCTCATCAAATTGTTTACATACTCTTTAGATGGAGCAACTCATGATTGGTGTAGATCACTCTTGGTTGCTTGTATTACTTCACTAAGACATTTTCATGCTGCATTTCGTTTTCTTTGCAAAGAGAAATTTGCAGCTGATTTCCTTTATCAAGAATGTTGTTATGAATTCAATTTGTTGAGTAAAGGATCAAATAGTCTTAAAGAGTATGCTGCAGTAGAAGACACTTTTCATTATGATCAAGAGGTTCATGATCTTCAAAGTGATAGCCGGAATGTAGATACTTTTGACATTGTATCAAATGTATCTACTGTTTTAAGTTTTCATGAAAATCAAATTGTTTTGTATTCAAATGATAATGAGTAGATATTTAATAAAGCACATACATAGCTTATTAGTATCCAACTAGTATATGATAATGAAGAAGATAGGGAAGAATTGCAACAACAGTTGGAATTCTCTTGATCAACTATTGATGAACAAAAAACTCCATGGATCAACAAGGATATGTCTATCATTTCTATACCTGCATTTGCAACAAAAATCAAACAACATATGAGTATCTGTAAAGTATACAAGGACCATCATTTTATTGATGAATCGACCTTCACAGAGGAGCAAGATAGTTTTCTTAACCAACTAGAAATATCTTTTCATAAGTTTCATGATCCTGTGGATTTTTACATAGGGTTATATTTTTCAAAGGTTTCTAATGATCCAGTTGTTGGTATGATTTTAGATCATAGTTGTAAGTATCCATTGCTTACTAACCTCTTGCTGCAAGCTTCATATCACTTGAAAATTATTTCGAACCATTGCATAGAGGGAGTTATTTTCATCAGTTCGATACTCACATGGATGCATTGGAAGTATTACTTCAATTAAGTAAAGAATCTCAACTAGATAGATTAGTGTAGGTTGATGTACATAAATAAGCTCAATCCATGAGCATGTGACTTTCAACATGAATTTGTCTACAATGTGAGTTCAGTTTGCAACTTATGACAATGTTTTTATTTTTCATAAGGGGCAGAGATGTTTTCGGGAATACAATATGCAGAGATGGAATGGATAAGGCACTAAACTGTGTGTTCTTGGAATCTCACAGGGATCATGCCATCCCCTGTGGAGCCAGATGTTATCACATAGAATAATAAGGTTAAGGAATCATGACACATAAGATCTTATTGTTTTCATAACTTGTATTTTAAACAAATTCTCAGGGATTATGTCATACCATCAACTAACAACCTCCTCGAAGTGTGCAAGCTATATTTGAGTTGGTGCTGTGAACTAGTTAAGGAAGAGGGTTGGAGGTTAGGTAGCTTGCAATCATCTGAGTGCAAATTCAAAATTACCAGCATCAACCTCATAGCCATCAGGTACTCCATGAGATTTTTTGTCTTGTTTGGAGGCTAGGAAGGGTTTGGCTACTTGATTTTCCTTTGGCGCTACGAATTGGCTCAGGCGCTACGAATTTAGACATGCGCTACAAAATGTGCTACGAAAACTCTGTTCTAAGACTGTTGAACTGGTATTTTTGACCAGCTAACTTCGAGGATCATTTACGGGTGAACCAGGATGAATTTTCAAAATACAAAGGAGGTTATTGTCAAGCACGAATTGGGAGATTCAAAGGAATATTTGAGCCTTATTTTTTCAGTTTTCATGATTTCCAGTTTGAGACATGTTTTTGCGACACGTATTTCGGCTAGCTGGAGATGAATTTATAGAGAACGAGAGAGGTTTTTCTTTAGAACGAGCTTGTATACAAAAAACATTCTCATATTTTACACAACTATTATATTTTGAAAATTACAAGTGTCTTTTTGAAGCCTATTTTTCAGAATTTCGCCTTCTGAAAAGTAGGAAATCAGTTAAAACGTGTCATTCTCTGTTTATAACTATTTCTATTTTTTATGGTTTCTATTTAAAAATATAAAAACAATCAAAAACACGCCATAACGAAGAAAAATATGTCCATATCCCCGTATTTGATCATCAAAATCATCATGCCTGCAAGAGTTACACTCAACATGACATTAGGGATTAGGGTTTAGTCGATAAATAAATATAAAAACCCAAAATAATATAGTAAAAGTAAATAAAATGAGTAAATACTCTTTTTTACCACATCATTTTACATTTCCACTATTTAGCTCCAAAAACTCCTCTTTTACCCTCCAAGTTTGGCATCAATTTGCGGGAGCTACGAGAGACCATTCAGCGAGCCGTCTGCGACATTAAGGTAAGCTCTTTGTCCTTGACATTTTCATGGTTTAAATTTGTAATTTCATTGGTTAAATTTTCAGTTTCAAGTTGATTTTTTGAACCCTACATGCGTGTTGCCATTCTCGCAGGCAGGCCATACGGGACCTGCGAGAATGATGCATTCTCATAGGTGAGCCTTAAGCCATCTGCAAGGTTCTCGCACTGTGCACATAGGGCACCTGCGAGAACCACAAAGTCCAAAAAGTTTTTAAATTTTTAGCTAATGAAAGATATCCAAATCATGAAAAATAATAATTATTAATCCTCTTATTGTGTTCCTTGTGCAGATAATTGGCCATCAACATGGTGCTAGAGTAGCGCAAAAGGGAACATGAAGAGGATAATGCAATGGCCGAAAATCATCCACCTACCATAGCTTCTTTGAGAGACTGTGGGCTCTTGAAATACTTTCACATCCTGGGCATGAGGGCCCAAGTTAGACTATTAGAGTACCTGGTTCGCATGTGGGACCCATATCAACAAGTGTTTCGTGTGGGGGTCCACACACTATCCTTAGACATTGAGGACATTTACTTTTTGACCGGATTGTCCCGACGAGGGTACTATGTGAGCTTGACCGGTAGTAGAGGTGGTGGGCTACCAATGAGTGAGTATTTCCATATACACTGCGTACCCGAGGTCGAGAGAAAGAAAGAAAAAGTGGCTATCTGGGGGGTAACAGACTTGACCCTCCGTACTATCCTTTTTACTATAGCTTGAATGGCTGGGAGTTCTGCTCCTCATATGGCATTACAGAGCTACTTCCAGTATGCTATTGAGTGTACTGAGCCTTGAGTGTTCAACTGGGCAGATGCTGTGCTGTGCAGTATAAAAAAGCAATTGACTAAGTTTAGACATGGCAACCTGAAGCAATTTGGGTATGGATCTTTGCTGGTATCCTTCTTCCTTGAGTGGGTCCCATTACTGAGGCTACAGGTGGAGTGGAATTTATCGGCTCCTAGGGATCCACAGATACTGAGATGGTGTCGGCTCATGGCCCGGCACGTAGTAGGACTGATCATCAAAATGATGATACTTTCTTTGACTGGCTTCAACCACAGATGTTGATGGTTGATGACTACGCTTATGTTGGGTTGGATTTTCGAGGAGATCCGGATTTGGCATTACAAGAGGATGCTTAGGGGGGGACCTTGGTAAGAAGGACACACATTTTTTGTTTTTCAAATGTTTTTGTGAATTTTATCATATTCAAATGTTTTTTGTTTTATATGTTCATCCAAAGACTAATACAAAATTGTTTGTTGATAACACAGATGTTGGACCTTACAGACCTCCCGACACTTCTCCCATCCAGAGGCGAGGAGAGGTAGCGGAAACACCACAGTATGCTAAGGAATACCAAGTGGTGGAACAGGATCTAGAGGGCCTGACTGCAGACATTCCAGACATGACTCTGGAAGAGGTTCCACGACGCGATCAACATCATACTGTAGGGGTATCAACATCTATGAGTCGACTGCTCCGTAGGGTTGCTAGGGCAGTCTTGTGTTACTGTGAACGTCATCCGTGACATCACTTTGTAGAAGCTATAAGATTCAAATTTTGATATTTTTGTCTTCAAACAAACTTTTTGTAAAAACTCTTTTGATCGTTATATATACAGATGGTTTCTACCGGTTTAATTTATATCACGTGGATTTCGATGTGTTTGATTTATAAATGATTCAAATGTCTATCCAATACATAATTAGCCAATGCATCTGTTAATGTATTTAGACATCTAGGAATATGTTGATATTCAATATGATCAAAATAACATTCCAAGAGGCGAATTTGCAAATACACCCGTAACAAAGTAGGACTTCGAATAGAGTAGATATTAATTAACTGTAGTACTACAAGTTGCGAATCAAGTTGCACAACCAAATGACGAATTCCGAGCGAGATAACATCAACCAATAGTTCAATAACGTCACTATACTATGCAATGTTGTTGGTTGCACGACCAAGACATACAACTCGTAAAGAGACAAGTTTGTTTGTTGGGGTATAGATTGCCCATGCAGCGGAAGCAAGGTTCTAAGTACTATGGCTAGCATCATCAGCGAAGCCAATATAGGGTAGAGAAAACTCCGACATCTGGAAATCAAACACAACTTCACATAAGGGCAGAGGCCAGATAACGACAAAAAAAATCTATAGTAACACACACAAAGTATGATACATAAAAATACAAGTACTAGTGCACAAATGATTTATGCATAGTACTTCTTCAAGTACAACCCATTCGTGGGTTCACTCAAAGGGATACCATCATAATATACCAACTCATATGCTCCTTTGTCCAAAACTCGGTGAACGATATAAGGACCTCACCACATAGGTTCAAATTTCCCAGCTCCTAACACATTTCGATCCTGTTCATAGAGAAGAACAAGATCACCTTCAGAGAAAACATGAGGCTTGACATGCTTATCATATTGGGCCTTGACGTTCTTTTTCTGGGCTTCTATTACTAGAGTGGCATCACGTTGAGTTTCATCTAATCGCATAAGATACAATAGATGTTCTTCTTCAGCAGAAGTGTTGAGTAGGAGTTCAACAACTAGCTTCAGAGAGGGTATCTCGCATTCTATAGGAAGAATGGCTTCCACACCATAGACTAACCAAAAAGGCGTAAACCCAATAGCAGACTTGACAGATGTCTGGTATGCCCACAATGCCAAAAACAACATCGTGTGCCAACTTGTTTTATGAATTCCTATCATCTGTCGAAGCATAGTTATGAGAACCTTGTTGATTGCTTTAACCTGGCCATTGGCTTGTGGATAATAGGGCATTGATTTATCATGAAGAAGACCCAACTTCTCCGTAAGTTCAGACATCATGAAATTCCTAAAGTGACTACCGTGATCAGTGACAATAGCTTGGGGAACATCAAAATGAGCTATGACGTGATTAAAAAGAAACAAGACTGCATTCTTTCCAGTATTATCAAATGTCAGCATCACCTCGGCCCATTTCGTAAAGTAATCAACTGCTACAATGATGTAACCATGCCCCCTGGCCGAGTGAGGGTGACATGTCATGAAATCGATGCCCCATTTCGAAAAAGGACCAACTGAGACCACAGGATGAAGAGGAGTAGGATGTGACCAAATTTTTTGATTGTAGGTCTGGCAGGCATGGCATTTCTGAACGACAATAATGCAGTCGTGAAACAAAGAAGGCCAAAAATACCCTGCGCGTAAGATCTTCTGGGCAGTAGAATACCTATACATATGATCACCACATGCTCCAGAATGGAATTCATTTAGAGCTTTCTCTACTTCATTGAATGTTAGACAACGTCGAAAAACATATTCAATTCCTCGACGGTAAAGAGTATCCCCGAGGATAATATATTGACGAGCTTGATAGCATATGCGATGTCGTTCAGTACTAGACAAAGCAGACTGGAAAGTATGGGTTTGGAGATATATAATGATATCCCCATACCAAATATCATCAGTGCTAATAAGGAAAAGAGATTCATCGGGTAATGAATCTATTGCTACATTTTCCATTGCAGAGTGAGGAAAATCGCATATCAACTCAGCAAAAACTAAGGACTTCTTAGACTTGGCGCGATTGAATTCCAAGTCAAACTCCTGGAGTATGACAATCCATTTGGAGTATTTTCCCCCTAGAAATTGACATGTCAAAATATGTTGCATAGGGTTGCAATGAGAAATCACCATAGTCTTGCGTGAGAGGATATAATGCTGGAAGCGTTGAGTGGCTTGAACGACAGCCAAGGCTAGTTTTTCAACATGTTGATACTTGATTTCAGTTGATGTGAGACTTCAACTCAAGTAATAAATAACATGTTCATTATGCGCATCATCCTCTTGGACGAGAACCATGCCAACAATATACTCCGAGGCAGCAAGATAAAGGAAATAATCGCGACTGTAATCGGGAGGAAAGAGAAGCGGAGCTTGTGTTAGGGACAACTTCAAATCTTCAAAAGCATTGTTGGCAATGGTATCCCAGATGAACTCTGAATCTTTCTTTAGTAGCCACATAAAACCATGAGTGATCTCGACATAATGAGGGATAAAATGACGAAGAAAATTTGCTTTCCCCTGCAAAATTTGCAATTGGCGCAGTGTAGAAGGAGGAGGGAGATTAAGAATTGCCTCAACCTTCAAAGGATCCACCCGGATCCCTTGACGCGAAATGATAAAACCTAGAAGATGACCAGATTCTACACAGAAAACACACTTATGGGGATTTAAACATATCCGGTAAAATCGACAACGAACGAAAATGGCTCGGAGATGAGTGGGGTGATCGACTCGGTGCAAAGAATGAGCTGGTAAATCATCCAAATAGGGTTGAATGATATGCTTTATATCATGAAAAGAATAAGACATAGCGTGTTGAAAAGTGGCTCCCTCATTCTTAAGACCGAAAGGGAGTTTCCAATAGGCAAAAGTACCCCAAGGAAAAATAAAAGTAGTCTTATGTTGATCCTCAGGGGCAATGTTAATTTGATTATAGTCGGAGAAACCATCCATGAGGGAGAAAATTTCACTTCCAGTGCAATCATCGACAATCTGATCAACAAAGGGGGTAGGAAAGTTGTCTTTGGGACAAGCTTTATTGATATCCCTATAATCAACACATACACGAATACTGCCGCTTTTCTTGTCAATCGAGACAGGATTGGAAACCCATTCTGTAAGAGCCACCAGATAAATAAAGCCGGCTTTCAGAAGTTTTTCAACTTCGAGTTTGATAGCAGCCACTTTACGTGGGTGAACTGGACGAAGGCGTTGCCGGACGGGTTTAACGTTGGGGTATGTCTTTATCTCATGTACAACAATTGCAGGGTCGATACCTGGCATTTCTTTGTAGCTCCAGGCGAATATGTCACAAAACTCTTTAAACAAGGATGTATAGGTGACTATTTCATCTTGGGAACACAAAGCTCCAATATGAACATTTTCGATGATCCCAGGTTTAACGGATATGTCAATGGGAATTGTGGGAGAGATATTACTGAGGTTCCCTTCGGCAAACACATCATGTGTAGACCCGGGAACGGTCGAGATGACAACAACGGTCGATGGAGTCGAAATCTATTGGTAGTTCTCAAGAGTGTGTTGTTCCAGAAAAAGGACAGAATGATGATGCCCATCATCCCAAGGGGTGTCCTCCATGATGGACATGATCATCTCATCAGTGGGAAAAATAACAAGAAAAGGATCAGGAGACAACTCATCAAGAGAGGGAGTAGAAGATGTTGCCAATTGAATTGCTTGATAAGCAAATTCAACCGGACTTAACGACATTGCGTTGCCGAAACGAAGATGATCTCTAGGGTCATGGACAATCCAAGGGTCGTGAGACGCTGGAAGTTCGTGAGGGACAGTGGAAATCATGTTGATAGAAGCAACCGACGGGTGTGGAACATCGGGCGGAGGAATGGGGAAAGTACCCATTAATGAGGATTCCTTTAAAAGGCCTACACCGACGTTCTCATAACCCGGGGGGATTTTAGCAATAAACGACACGTTGCCAGTATGGGTATCAGAATTGAAGAAGGAAAGTTGGTCGATGGTAACAACCTTTCCTTGATGAGGAAAACGTACGACATGGAAAAGTGTTGACACAACGACGTGCATGGAATTGATCCAGCTTCGTCCAAGCAGAAGATTATAATCAAGGGGAGCGTCGAAGACTTCCACTTCAACTTGGACCATTTTACCTTCTAATGTTATAGGCAACGAAGGAAGAACACCGCAAGGCTTAAAACTAGAGCCATTGAAGGCTTTAAGAGTGTTCTGGGATTCATTCAAAGGAGAAGAGCCAATGGATTTCCAACAAGCAAGAGACATAACACAAGTCGAGGCACCCTCGTCGATAACAGTTCGGAAAATGTTTTTGTCAGAGACAACCACTTGGATTTGAAACGCGAGTTGAGGGGGTAACCTTGGAATGTGATCTTCCAAGTCAAAGACTATCAAATTCGTATCTGTCGGGTCAATTCCACCTATATCTTTTAACAGTGCCTTCCATTGTGCAGGACAAGACTGAAGGACTTCAAGGGCTGACATCGCTGACGGTGCCTGGGCCAGATCTTCAACAATGCTGTAGTTTTGGGCCGCACGAGCATGAGGATTGAAAGCCAATTTTTGAACAACACCTTTTGGGGGGGGGTCGTAGAACTGTATCGAGGCTTGGTCGTTTGAGATGAAGAGGACCGTTAGAAGGTGGAGTCGCTGGAGAGGGTTGTCCCAAAGTAGGAGGTAAATCGTCAACCTTCTCCTTAGATGGAGAATAATTATAGCTCAAGTCCTAAGTGCAATGTTGTTCTACTTAGAATCACTAGTACACATCAAAACATATGATGTCGTAGAAGAGGAGAGTTGGTCATGAATGACCAACTGAGCTTGTTGTTGAGACGGGAAGGGTTGGGACAAGACAGCCGATGTAGGTGGTTTTAGGGTTCCTTGAAGGAACTTAGTGACCTCGGCACGTCATGGAAAATCCTTCGTGTAGTGATCATCACCACAGATAAGGAAAGGGTATCATGGTTTGCGCTTATCCCGATATTCAACAGGAGTGGTTTTGGTTTGCTCTGCTTGATTATTATTTTTTCTCTCCTTATTCTTACCTCTCCCCTTTTTAGATTTATTTTTACCGGCTGGGGTAGATTGGACAACATTTACCTCAAAAGTTTTACCGGTGGGAGTGGCAGGAGACAGAGCATTTTGAACATTAGAAGAAGAAGATTTAGGGTTTGTGTTTGAAACAAAATGTGATTGGGCTTGTGCAGTACCAATCACACCGTCAGCTGCATGCGCGGAAGCTGGAGTAGTTAAAGTGCTGGAAGCATTAGGACGAGGTAACTCAGGTAGTAAATCATAAAGTGTTCCTGTTTGTGAATAAACGAGATCAAGATACTGAGCATGACTTATAGCCTGCTCTTCCATGACAACGCCACCCATGGAAATGTCCTTATTGATTTCATTCACAAATGATTTTGTAAACCATTCTGCCAGTAACTGATCAAGGAGCTCAAGTTTAATGAGACGACACCTCCTTCGCCACTCATGGATATGATCCGATATATGAGTGCCTTTAGTCTGTTTGAAGGAAGTTAAAATCTCAGTCCCGGTATCGTAACGGATCGGTAACTGGTAATATGTAAGGAAAGACATAGCTAGGGTGTTTAAATCAGAGAAGAAACCTCATGGAAATTCGATATACCACTTCGTAGCAGAATCGGTAAGGGTTCGTTGAAAAATATGTAAATGAATAGAGTCATCCATCAACGAGTTGGATGAACACCATAGGTGAAAAGTCATAACGTGATTGTTCGGGTCCTCTCCCACTTTGCCGTCGAATTTAGGAATGTCCGATGGAAGCTTGGCTGGAATAGTAGGCCATTGGGGAGAGTGACGAATATGATCATTTAGAATCCGAGACAAATCCGACAAATCCAAAGTAGCAAGAAAAGGTAACTATCGATTCACCTGTGGGTATTGGTGACTTTGGGGTGGAAGTCCCGTCGGCAAACCAGTAGGACCGTAAGCAGTCTGCGCATAATGGGAAGACCCAGGAAGATTCGGTGGTGGCTGGAGAGGATAGTAGCTCGAGGGATTATAACCTTGAGTGGGGACTTGATTTTGAGCATTCATACCCCAAATAGGATTGGGTATACCTGGATACGGTTGGCCTATAGTAGGGACAGGTTGCTTCCCCCCAGTCGTTTGAGGAGGATTTTGTATCATCTGATTCCAATACTGGGCCAAAGAGGGAGGTATATTTTTTCCGAAAGGTGAGGTTGGTCCCCCTATCATAGGCGGAGTTCCAACCGGAAGTTGTGTCCCAATCGAAGGTTGAGTAGTAAACTGGAACGTGTCCGGTAAGAGGAAGTTGAATCGTACAACCTTGTCCACCAACATGAATCTACAAGTTTGGTGTAATGGATGGTATAGTGCCACTAGGATTAGGATTGGTACCACCTTGTCCACCAACGAGAATCTGCAAGTTTGGTGTAATGGACGGTATAGTGCCACTAGGATTAGGATTGCTAGAAGGAAATTGAGGGAGTGTCAGAATAAAACTGGGAATAGGATGCCCAGGAAAAGAAGGACCACCTGGAGAACCGGATGGGGTTTGCGGAGGTGTTGGAATAGAAGCATTCAACAAAGCATTCAACACATGGTATCCAGGTGGTAGTGTCAGAGTGACATTGGGCGTTCTCTATGTGTTTATAGGAGAAAGATCAGCTGCAGTAAACCCGATTGGGACATTCGTAGTATTCGTAAGATGGGCCATTTCAGCAAGGATAGTAAAGTGATAAGTGGTAGTCAACGGTACTGTCTCTAAATTAGAGATTTCAGAAATCACAAGTGCAGTAATCTCAGAAATAACAGGGGAACCTGGACCAAAAAGGGTCCTTCGGAAATCACCTGCAGACCAAAAAGGATCTTGGCCTTCTATGCCGGGAAAAGGCCCAACGGGTGATCCAGAAGAGGTAACAACTAATTCTCCGGAAGAATTCAGTCATCTAAAAGGGTGCTGAGAATCATGGGGAAGTCAAAAATCCTCTCGAGTATTTGTAATTTGAAAACGTTCTAGAGAGTCAATTCATTCCACTTGTGGTGTGGTGACGACTGTGGCTTCACTTTGCCCAGGAGAGCCCTCAGGTGTATCTGTAGGCAAGGGTTGAGAACCATCTAGATGCATTGGAGATAAACCCTGCAATCTACGTGAACAACGTGGAGGAGCTATTGTAAACGAGTGACAAACTTCACGAAGAAAATCCTATGGTCAACTTCGAGAAACTAACAACACATGCTAGTAAACAAAATCTAGGAAGCAATCACCAAGCAAACAAGACCTTCTAATTTCAAAGCCACTAGTTGGTGATGAAATCCAACGTCGCAACAACGAGATGAGAAGGGGCGGGGCTAGGGTGGAAAAGTTATGCTGATGACCTGCTTAATGGACTTACACCCTGGTGCAAGCTCCCACACATAATCGTGGGTATACCCTCCAAGGAGCCCGAGTGAGTTTGGTCAACGTCAATTCCAGGTACCGTGAAGATTTTCCCCTCCACAGTCACCTTGGGTAAGAACCTAGAAATATAGGCCACTAAGGTCACCACCAACAACAATAAATCCTAGGGGAACAATCGACACTCTGATACACACGCAAGGGTAGGGTATCGATCCCGAAATCAACTCAAAAGGATTCCACTCATCATTGTGGGTATACCTCCGAGTGATCCCTGTAATACGTGCAATCTCTACACTGATATCAACAAAGCAGGGTGAGTAAGTCTGCCAATATCAATGCGACCTAGTGTTTGACCCTTGTGTGAGAAGGGCTTCCCAGGACAAGATGTTGCAAATGGAATTTAACACTCCCTAACACAAGATTCTATTGTGTGTTTTGTGCTTTTGGAGAGTGTATCTCTCTTCCTACTCCAAAGTGCTAGCCTAGCTAAATGTTGGCATAATAGAGCCCTAGAAAAAAGTTACTAGATAAATTTTATGATTACGCAGTGTTATTAAGAGCTGTTGTTTACTCAAAGCTAACAGAAATGAAACTTATGTTGTATGACTCTGACCCAACAATGCAAGGATGAGAATGAAATATATCACTTTTCATTCAATGAATCCTATGTATGGGAGAGAGAGAAAGTTTTCTAAATCAACCCTTGAAATACAATGCAAAATTTCCTTTAAAATGTAAATGCAAACAATCACTTATCAAATGACAACTCTCTATTGTGTCTTTTCAACAACTTCAACAATCTCAATAATTTGATTTTCAATGTTTTCTAAAACGAAAAGAATGTTTTGAAAGAAAAACTTTTTGTTCACTTTTCAAAAAGGACCCACACTATGACAGCGAGAGTACTGAAAATCAAAAAGCCAAATGAACAAGCAATGACAAACTCAATCGACTCTTTCAATGAAAGCAAAAATAAAAAACAAACCAAAGTAGTCTTCTCAATGCAAACGAAAATGATCTTTCAAACCAATAAGCCAATGAAAAAAAAACCAAGCACTCAACTTTCAACCAATCACTGGTTCTTAACTAATCAAGCACACTCATATTCTGAAGTCGGAGAGAATGGTTTTTCCAAGAAAATTCAAGAAACGAAAGTCAAGACACAAAAGAACAAGAAAAGCCTTGGAACCCTAAGACCGTTCATGCACACAAACAAAGACAAGAAAGAAATCAATCAAATGATCCAAAAATCTCTTATGAGGCAATCAAACTGATTTGAGCAGTTAAAAATGCCAAAAATCAAATCCAAAAATTTGAACAAAAGAGTTCGCAGACATGTAATATAACACAGTGCGAGAATCACTGATTCTCGCAGGTAACCCTTGAGCAGGGTGCGAGAACCTCACACTGAAACCTAAAGGCAGAGTGCGAACTCCACCTATTCTCGCAGGCTGCAATGGAGTACAGTGCGAGAATTCCTGAACATAGTCAAAAATTTGAAAAATGAAGTAAAATTTAAAAAGGCCTCTGGACCCAAAGGGTCTATCAGGGTATCGTGAAGACTCATAGATTGACAAAACAGGAGAAAAGTGAAACCAGAGCAAATGGCCACATAAAACTATCAAAATCCACAAAGAAAATGGGATTGTTCCCCAGTGGAGTCACCAATTTTGTTATTGGATAAATCCGTAAGTGCGGACACAAACCAATCTCCCTAGATCCACTTGGATCTAGAACAAAGCAAGACAGAATAATACTCTTTCCCTAGATTTTGACTATTGAATTAACTAGGAGGCAAGAACAAGTAACATACCTTATAATCACTTCCTATGGTCTTTGTTGCTCCTGCTTCACTCCAGTGCTCTCGTGTAGTCAAGACCAAGACAACACAAACTAACCAAAGTGAAGAAAGCACGATCTATTCAATGGTCAATCTATGTATATGATAAAGGAATTATACAATAAAGTGGAAAAAGCTTTATGGGAAAGGGACATATTACTATATCATATTAATGGAAAGTAAAGATTACAACCTGAGCCTTGATATTGCAAACTTCCTTTCGATGGCCCTTGTCTCTGACACACACACTTGCTCACTTGCACGAAGAAGATCAACTCCTTTGGATGAACTTGCTAGAGTCTCCAAGCTGCCGTAGCATCAGTCCTTCACACAATTCTTTCACTAATTCTCCAATGAATCTTGCTTAACCTTGCTTGTTTGCTTAACCTTTTCCTTGAGAATTCCCTCAATATATAGGAGAGAATGAATTAGTTACTTGGATAAGAATGATCCCAAAATATCAGGGAATCCAGTACTAGGATAACCATTCGAATGCCATCTCATCCTTCTAGAAGATTCCCTTCTAGAAGCATCGAGAATTCATCTTTTTCCTTGATTTAGAAAGAGTTCGCACCCTAGTAGTTCAACACGGTGTGAACTTATCGCACCCTGGCTTAAGACAACTTGCGAGAATCATGCATTCTCACAGGCAAATATACTAGCAGCCTGCAAACTTCCTTCAAAAATGATATTTCTGGAAAGAGAAGACAGTAACTTTTCTCAGAAGAAAGTTCTTATGAAGAGCCTGAGTACACCATCATCAATACATCATCATGATGAAAAAAATCATGGGTAACACCACCTGATCTCTGAACGATAATGGAGCATGAGGTAAAGATCCCAAGCCACGACCCCCAACTCCTCATCACCACCCACACAATTTTCCTCATTTAAAATTGACTCGTTACACAAAGTATATTGGACCCTACTCCCATATGTTGATGAGGTCCCAAAGGACGACTGAGAAAAAAAATGGGGAAGGGCCCCAGTCAAGTCCATAGGGGAAAGAGGTAAGGAGGTAGTAGGTGCCGTAAAAATGGGTAATCCCAAGGAGGAAAGACCAGAAGTCCCTACAACCTCTTCAATACTCAAAGGGGAAGAAACCATTAATTCACAAGTAATACCCGACTCTTTCAAGCCCATAGAAGAAGCCACATGAGTGAGTAGTGGAGGAGGGTAATACTCCCCGCTAGTAGGAACCTTAAAAATAACCGCAACTATACTCAAAAAAGGAGGGAAAGTGGAGAGCCCCAAAGAAAATATATCAGAAGCCCCTAATCCCCCCGACGAAAACAAAGCAACAAAGTTTATAAAATAGACAACCATTAAATTACTAGTCGACAACTTACCCGACAACACTAGTGACCTTGGGATAGCCTTTGTTGTTGCCATCTGATCCTTAGACAATCTCATTTCTTTGCATGTCGAGACAATCCCCGTGGTAGTCAAGGTGTTCCACCTCCTTCCCTTTCTAGTACCAAAAACCTTTGCTGCCTCCATTGATGCTCCCCCCTCCATCACTGGCTCTAAATCCGACTGCCTCGTCTTAACATGAATATCATCACCCTTAGAGCCAAAAATTCTCGTTGAAAGGCATTTTACAATCTGTAACCCCTTGCCCATAGATATGGCACCTATGAAATCTGAAAGGTATGCCTTCATAGTCCAAAGGCTAGACAAAAGATCCAGTTGCCGTCTCAATATTCAACTCTTGAAGTAACCCTGGCTAAAGATCCAGTCTCACCAAAATCCTGGCCACTGACATCAGACTAGTCTCTTCAAAATACATATCTGCTTCAATGTAGTTTCCCAATTTGTTCCCAATGGCCGCAAATCGAACACAATTCCAATATTGCATAGGAAGGCATGATAATCATACCCAAATGGGTACCACATCCACCCTCTCTCGCTTTGCATCAAAGTTTGGAGTCCACCATTTAAGAACAATAAGTGTCCTTGCCATGTTCCATATTTTCGACAAAACCCAGCTCACATCTTCTGTGGAAGAGAATAAGAAGGGAAACCAACCCCTAGCCATAAGCCATATACTAGAAGTCCTTGAGATATTGTTCCCCCAGGTAGTAGCAACCCAAGTCCTCAAGAAATCATCCCCTAACCATTTTCCCTGCGCCTTGCCCACCATCGCCAACTCATATAATTCTACCACTCTATCCATATCAATTCCTTCTTCGAACACTAGGATTTTCGAACAAATCCGGTCCCGAGNTGTGGTACCCTCCCTAAAAAATCCATGAGTTCTGGTTTTGTACTATGGTGGTTTAGGATCCACTACATCCCTATCGTCCTCGACGACCCTCTGAAATAAACCCCCCACCATCACTGCAACCTTTGAAAAAACCTCAGCGTCAATGAGTACCTCTGATGATGAGAAAGGAACATTTGAGGCAGATCCTAAGTATTCCTTCTGTTGTAAACCCCAACTATCGCCATCGAAGAGATCCCTAGGATCAGGACCACTACACCCCAATCCACCCTCATTCAGATCCAGAAAAATATCCAAACCCTGTCCCAGACCTGTCAAAGAAGCCCCAGAAAACCCACCAACAAGTTCTAAAGAAAGAACCAAACCTTCCAAAAGAGACAAATCAGTCTTTATCGAAAGATCTAAGCCCATAACTACTGACAACAATGACACTGAACCCATTGACCCCACTGCCATAACCTCCCCCGATTCTCTGACAGATAACATTGGGTCCCTTGCCAGAATATTCCCCTACACCCCTCCAATCTCCGACAACCCATCCGGTTCCTTAGTCACCACCATGCATGAGTAATGAGTGTGAAGGTAAGTTCTTAAAAGGAATTTGTGGTAGAATTCCCCAAAACCCCATCCCCCCTTCAAAATGACTCGCCAGTCCAATTCAGAGTCATTTTGCAACCGAGGCCACGCCCGTGTACCAACAAACTACCACACAGTGATACATGTGTGAAACCCTAGCAAGCTCTTCCACCACCACCATTCTCAACATGCTGATTCTTCTTGCCTAAACACTGCTAAGTTCTTTCTACACCAGAGACCAACAAGATCCTTCTTTTAAATAAACATTGCTTAAATAAAAGGCACATACTAACTTAATCATAAATCATTTAACTGGTGCCATGTTCATCATGAAAAGTTGAAATTAATTTGTTTTTTGTTTTATATAATAAAATATAATATTTTTAATTTGCAATATCAAATTCTCATTAAAATATGGATTGATGTGGAAATAACTTAAAATCTACTATGAAATATTGAAATTAAACTATTCAAGATATATTGATATTAAACTATTCAAGATTTTTTTCGCTAGCCATAATCTATATATACATACATCGTATCCAAAAATAGAGACAAAATCATGTTGACATGATATTTATCTAATGAAAGGTTCCAATTAGACATTGGTTTGTGAAATGGCAAGCCCTCTAGTTATGGATTGATTTCCATGATTCAGGTTTGATGTTCTAATATGCTTTATAATCTAACTAACATATGTATAGTGAAAATAGATAAATGTGTATGAAATGTAAAAAAATGAAATGAAATGCAACAAATTCAAGATGAAAAATGCAACTAGCTATATCCTAACTATAGGAGCAAAGAGAGAACGACGTAGCAGGGAGAATAGGTCACCACTGCCACTAGAAATGAATCCAAATCAGAGCCTCCCAACTCCCTCTTGAAGTGAAATGATATGACTGCTAAGAGCACAACCTTGTCAGGAAGCCACTTGAAATGAAACACTATTAAACATATGGTGATAGGGAGAATGATCCTCCAACTAAAGCATATGCAAAATCAAAGGTTCAAAGTAACTGAGAATAGTCCACAAGATATTGAGAGAGTCCTTTATTCATATTAGTGGTTAACAAGTAAAGGATAAGTGACGATAAATAATACTAACAAGAGAATAGTCCACAAGTTAAAATTCCCACACCACCAAGCACTAAGAGAACTAGGAAATGAGAGAATAGTTCACAACCAATCAAAGTTCAATAAGAGTATTGTAACATTGGCCAACAATGGTATTTTTATTAATAGACAAAGATAGCTTACAATTCCAAAAATATTAAACTTATTGTCCAGAGAGAAAAAACAAATACACAAAAGATTTACCGTGTAAACTCATCACCAATAAAACCGACAACACATATATTTTTACTATTATCTTAGTTAATCTGGCTAAACTAGCCAATCTAGGTACTTTACAATGGAAGATGTCAACCATTTAAATATGATTCATCATAAGTGAATACTATGTACCCATAAACCATCAACGATAAACCCATTACTGACCTCATCAAGGTTAATCTAATCCACTCTTGACCAAGCCAATATTAACCTAACATTCCCCCTTTTTAAAATTAACTTGGGGTAAACATTGACCCCCCTCATAGTTTATAACCAGGTATCCAAGATTAAAATATGCCCCTATTAATTATGTCACCTAGTTCTACATATAGACCTTACACCTATGAACCAACAAACCAGGGGTATGCATGCTTGAACAAAGTTTTACAATGATATGCCCATGTACATGGGATTAACTCCAATTATATGAAAAAACTTGCCATTGTATGCCTAAGTATATAATTATTGAAACATCCATATGCTTCATTTCCCACATTGCTTCTTGCTCCAAGTATAGTGACAAGTATTGAGTACTTGATCCTCTCTTTTTAGTTTGTCATTGTGTCATTCACCATTTTCTATCAACATGGCTCTTAATCTCATGGTCAACAAGAACAAATTGTTTGTGCCTCCATTTCCTTCTTTGATCCACAACCATATTCAGTCACCAAAAATTGACACTTGTCCAAGGATCATATTGTTGCATAAACCCTAATAGTGTAAATCTAGCATGCATTTGGACTACAAGGGCATGGTCTTCAAGCACTTCACAAGATATCACTCAACTCCAGATATAACACCTTGACATTGTAGCTTATTGTCAAATTCATGCACTAATAGTCCCTCTTGGCTTACTTGTTTCTTGTCAGTCACCACTATCCATTTCAGAATTGACATTGCTTGGAGCACATTTGTGATAACATTCACGAATAAAGTTTCATGAACATGAGCGAATAATAGATTTAGATCTCTCACAAATTCAACACAATAGAGTGGGACATACAATAATTTTCCTTTGTGATGGGATTAAATATTTCATGTAGCACCACATATAGATTGAAATAATGTGAACCAATAGACATATAAAGATACCACATATTCAATTTAAGCATGAATTGAACGTGGGAAAATGATATATTGTGGTTGAAATGTGATTTGCAACTGGATGTCAATATCAATATAAAAGCGCCAAGAATGAACAACCTCTGGCTTCAACTACTTCATAGATTCATGGATACAATGCAGTCTCCACTCCTAGGATCCTACCCCAACAATTATGAGAATGAGGACCATTTCATTTACATCCCTACCATTCACATGACCATCCAAATATCACAGAAACTAAGAACCACCACGAGCTAGTTCTCTCCACCCATGGTTTCTCATGGCTTCATCCTTGTATGCAGGAACACATTCTTGTCATGTAGCACATCTCATTAACGCCTACTGTTTTCCATAGGTATACTTGAAACTCTTGCCTAATACATTGAATCTTTTGGGCACTCTTTCTTTTGCCTATCACAAATCCTCCTTCCTGGATCGCCGACCACATAAAACCAATCCTTACATGTTCTCTATCCATCACAAACATGGTTGTAGTTGTTGCCTAATACACTACTCCTTTTGGGTACTCTTTCTTTCACCTATCACGAATCCTTCTTCTTGGATTACCAACCACATAGAACAAACAATCATTATGGTCCACACTCTATCAACATGTTCAATTGATGAGGTTCATTCTCTTCGGTTAATTCTATATTTGGGATACATAAAAAATGTCAGTTCGAGTATCTCTCTTCCTAATCAAGTTGTATCTCTTCCCAAGCTTCACATCTTATCACTGACATGTCCTTGTCTTCCCCACTCGATCCATCCCATTAGAAAATCTACTTGCTTGTTGATCCACCACGACTACATTCATATGCCAATATTCTAGACCTAAGCTCTTTTAGCATATTTGATCAATCACAATAGATCTCCATGGACTCTAGTGCCACTAACCACTTTCACTTTTGGGATTCTAATTTGACATCTTTTACACCATCAGTTGGTCCCATTCTATACCTTTTTACCATATGCATGCACCCATTTAATAATCCTGATACCATGTTTATCCATACTTTTGATGTTAATGTGCTTAACAAGCTTAATATTGTTAATTGCCATAATTTCCTTTGTTTTTAATGATTTACAGAGGATTTGGATTAATCTTGTTGATGAAGGTTTTGACAGTTCTGTTCTTGTACCTTTATCTATTCCAGTACCCAATTTTGTGGGTTTGCATATATGCGCGCATCCATGTGGAAGATGGTCACATGGGTTTTAAAGATCTGAACCTCAACATGGTTTATGTGCCTTGGTTCGTGCCCAGGTCCGAATAATGGACTTTAGGTGTGATTTTTGGAGAAATGAAGAAGAATCTGAAAAATCCATGACATGGATTTTGTCTAGAACATCCCCATTTATGTGTTTCATTAGTGGCTTCTCCAAAAAGTTCATGGATTGGAAGATACACGTGGTTCTTCAGAAGGGTCCTTTCTTGTTGCAATCGTTGGCAAACTGTATCCCAAACAAAACAACCAACCAACAAAGGAACCAACTCAATCCCATTTTTAGATAGTTTTGTGGTAAATGGATCAAATATAATCAAATCTTGAGTTGTTCTTCAACCAAGATCTACCAAAAACACACAAAGACAACATTTTGTAAATCTATCCATGATTGACAGACTAGATTTGGAGGAATTGGTTCTAATTCGCCCAATACCTCTTTGTATAAAATATATGAGTAAAGTAGAGGGGAGGGGGTTGGGAGATTGAAAATTGTCCCTCTCTAATAGCTAAGGTCTATTATTCTCTTCATTAATATAAGTGATAATATGATACTCAAGATTAATTTTATGGTGTAATTTCCCTTTCAGTTCTGTAGTTTCTTAGGCAACGTGGCACTAGTTGGGAAGGCCCACCAACTCATACCACATTTCCCCTTTTCCTATCGTTGTAGCATAGATTAGCAACAATGATTTATATTGCAATCTATTCCCTCTCATTTCATAGAGCAACATGTCTCATTCCTTAGTTTGGTAATTGTTTCCATTGCTTATGTTTCAATGCTTGTTTGCAGAAGACCATGGTTCATGAGAAAAATTCCTCTCATGAATCCCTTGAATGCTTGACTTTTAGAGTGGGTGAAATATTGGGTTTGGAAACCTTGGAGAAGCCTTGATATAAATGGCCCATATTTCATAGATTTCCTTTCTTTCTTGCATTTACCTTGGTTGTTTGGTAGAAGTGAGATCACTTACTGAAGTGTAGGGATACCATTGCAATTCTCCGTGGTTGCATGAATGCTTTGCTAATTCATTGTGAAATATTGCAATCCACAATGAAGGGGCTTTGTGTTGACACCATAGTTAGCACCATATTTCCTAGATTTAATATTGTTTCCATCATTTCTTTATCATAATAGATTAGAGTAGGCCCTGGTCCTGCATATACTTTTTCCTACATCTCACAAGTTTACTAGCCCTCGAGTTGCTGATTTGATCTATGAAATTTATACATATAAATTTCCATACATTTTTGGTGCTATTGTTGGGGAGGGGCGAAGGGATTGGAGCATGTTATCACACGCTATTTTTTTGGGTGTGTGAAATCAAGATTTCAAGATCTAGCGGGACACTAAACCGGTTTGGAAGCCTGATAAACTATAGAAAAGGATAAATATGGTAGGGAACAACTAAAGGGAGTGGGAGCGATAAGTGATGGGGCCGGACATGTTGCATATCATGAACTCTCCAGATCGACGATCGAGGATAATTTCGGGGGGAGAAACTATGTAGAGGATAATTTTGGAAAGCGGGCTGAAATTTAAATCGTGGTTTTTGGTTGGGGATACATGGCGCCACCAGGTGCATTTTGGGGTGAAAAGTGGATTGCCCGAACCCACTTTATCATGCCCCCAAAAAGAAGAAATATCAATAATACACTAACTCGACACACCAGTTACGCTCGTTTCCAGGCATATCTGGGACATATAATTTCCTAACCTGTAACCGAAGGAGATAATCTGGCTGGGTAAGGCCAAATGTAGTTTTCCAGGGCCTAGAAAATGATGTCTAGAGGTCAATGAAAGACAATGGATCACACAAAGGGTCTAAATAGATTCAAAGGGTGAAAAGGGGGTCTGAAATGCCAAAGAAGTCAGAATCTGGATTAAGAAACGCTTATTGATGATCATTGTAATCGGTTTCAGAACCAAAATGTTTCATTTTAATCATTGTAATGGGTTCCAGAAAACTGGAACGTTTATTTTTAATCAATATAATCGGTTTCAAACCGAAGGAAGTCAACTTTTATAAATATTAGGAGTTCCAAATGTATTAGCGAAAGGTAGAAGTGCAAGGGCACAATTTTAGCTATTCGAAACTTGAATGTAATTTTCTGAAGCTGAATTGAATACACATGAAGAAGTCTTGAAGTTTCCATGAAAATATTCTAATGGTGGTGATCTGATTTTTGTCTGCTCTCTTTGTATGTATTTCCCATATTTCTAATTTCATTTTCACTATCTTCTGTTTAAATTGGATAGTCACAAGCCCGTAATTCATCTTGTGATGCTCTCGACTGAAGCAATTTAAATCGTGTTAAGTTCTTCTTAACTAATTCAAAATTCATGTATTTAATGCTATGATGCAGTTATATGTTTTCTTTTCTTCCTACACTCTGCAAATTTACAATTTATAACTTAGATTTATTGCCTCATTTAACATTTATGCTCTGGAGAGTTATACAGACTAGTCATTGCTTCCATTCATTTTCATAAGTTTGAATCCATAGCCCTAAGTGTCCCTCCTCTTCCTTGCCAAGAAAATTATAAAAAACCACTCAAAACAACAAAACCTAGCCATTGATTGTCAAAGAAATACCAAGTGACAAGAGAGATCCCTCTCTGAGCTAATCTGGCTAGTACCTAGCTCTAAAGTTGGTTTGTAGGTTACCTCTCTCATTTGTTTTATCAACCAAACAAATTTACAGAGTACTAACATTCTAGCACCGTTGCCAGGGAGCGAAGGTGAAATCTTCCCTGGGAGAAGAATGACCTAAAGCTTCATATTTGATTTCTGATGGTGGAAAGAGGTTAGACACAAGAAGGTTGTACATTTCCACTTGGTGACTCCAATCAAGATTCAAATGCGATTCAAAGACTCCACTGGATGAAGAGATCCATTGACAGAGGTATGAAAGGACATCATGGGAGAAAACAAGTACCTAAAGTTGAGTTTTTTCCAAGACATAATATTTTTTGTTATTAATTACCTTTTTTCCTTTCCTGAACATGCTAATTTTTTTTTTCTTTACCTGCTGCATTCAAATGATGATCATAAGAATATAGCACTTGTATATATTCCTATTAAATTTGTACATATACTTCCTCATTGTATCACTGATTTTGATCAAAATCTTCCATCTAAGCCATGTGTTGACCATAGCCAAGTTGATGAGCCTCATGAAATCAAGGCTGATATCTCACCTCCTGTACTTGATCCAACACCCTCAAAGATTCAACATAAATACAGACCTTTAAAATTACCTTACATCCTTCATAATTTTCCTCCAAAGAACTATTAGTACCTACCTGTGTTTGATGGAGAACCTAATGCCATCACAGCTGAAAAACACATCCAAGATTTTGAAAATTTTATAGATTTGTTTGAGATTGATCATGACGATGTTTGTATGAGGGCCTTCTCTCAATCCTTGAAAGGGGATACCAAAGACTGGTTTAAACACTTGCAACCAGAGACAATTATCTCATAGGAGGAATTGAAGAATGTCTTTTTGAAATTTTGGGGCAAGAGGAAATCTTCGGATCTACATCTTACGGAGTTCTATGCCTTGAAAAGGCAGAGTAATGAAACTATTTATACATTTAGTAGAAGGTTTTCCAGTATTTATTACAAGTTGCCAAAATAAATTCAACCCACTGAAGCTGCTGCCATGATCCATTATGCAACAACCTTTCATACATATTTGTCTTTCCTTCTCATGGAAAGAAGATATAAGTCCTTACAACACATGTTTAATGATGCTCAAGATATTCAACACAATATTCAAGCATGTAAACAGATTCAAAATGAGAAGTTGGATGCTAAAGAACATGACAATAAATATGAAAAAAAAACAGTTGATTTGAATCTTGAGCAGAGGGTTAATAATATCATATGTCCTCTTGAAGTTATAAATGATAATGATTTTGCAAAGGATTATATTCCACTTATTGAAAAAGAAGATGATAATTTAGCTTCTGATCCATCTCACAATAAGCATGGGGTTGATAGTTTTATGTATTCATTTGTAGACAACTAAGAAAATGAATTTGCAAATCAGCTTGTTGAAGAATAGGTTGATGTCCCAAGATTTTCCTTGTTAGATGACATTGCAGATGTTGTTTATTTGCCTATATATGATGAATATGATGATGATTATGATGTTGAATTCCTAGAACAACCAACTGCATGTTCTTTATCAAAAAATTTTCATTTTCAACAGTGTAATGAGAACAATCAGTCTACATATCACAGTTACAAAGAAGAATATGAAGAAAGTACAAAATCGATTGAAGGAGATTCTTTACTTTTATGATTTTATTCATTTAAATTGTTGAAATAAAATTTTAAGATCATCACTGAAGCAAAGGAATGTGTACTGATGCCAAATCACACCGATTCATTGGAACAAATAGACAAGAAATTGTAGCAATCCTCTCATGTGATTGATGACCCTATTACTTGTTATCTAGAAGGTTTTATCAATTCAAAATTGTAGCTATTGGTTGAAGATGAATCTAAAAATGTAGATGATGACGAGTTGTTGTCCAAATCAGTCATGACCTTCTTTCCATCAAGAGTTTCATTGAAAAAATTTAATACATATCTTTAGCCTTTTCATGACAACCATAAATGTGAATTTGCAGATCAACCTGCAAAAGAACAAGCCACTGCCTCAATTTTCCTCTTTGATGACATTACAGAGATGTTTTGCAAACCCAGGTATGATAAGTACAATGATGACTATGAGGTTGAATTTTTAGAACACACCGTTGCACTTTCCAAATCTGAAAATGATTGTGTTCAACAATCCAAAGAAATAAAAAAATGTGCATATGACAGTAGTGAAGAAAATGAAGAAAGTTTTGAATTAGGTGAAAGAACTTTGCGATTGTGTTTTGCTTCTTTCAAATTGCTGAAGAAAAATGTTTATAATGTTTCAAATCAGAAATCCTCCAGGCATGATATTGAATATGAAGAAAGCAATGGACTTGCCCATGAAAATTATCTTCCATTATGTTTTTCTTCCTTTGAATTGTTGAAAGTAAATCATGAGATAACAAAGGAAGTAGGGAAGTCTGACTGCATTCACATTGACACTGTTTTACATGAGAAATTTTTTATCAGTGAGGAAGACCAACAACCTTCTCATGCATTTAATGAGCGTGTTGCTGATTACATGGAAGGTTATTTCAGTTCAACTTTGCAGCCTATGATCAACTACCAACTTGGAAATAAAAATGATGGTCAATCAACGTCAGTATTAGATATGGATTGCTTGCCACAAGGGGTTTCATTTCAGCCAACACTATCTTCTGATTCAAAAGATTGTTATTTTCAACAGTCTCAACATATTTTTCTGCCTCTTTGTGGAAATCAACAGGTTGAATTACATGAAAACAAGAATGTTGTGGAAGGGGTGAAACATGATTGTTGTTTTGTGCATACTTTGGAGGATCGATTTGTAGTTTTGTTGGAGGCAGTAAACAGTCCCAATGTTTTTGATTTTTTGAGATTTGAATTTATAGATAAATTTTTGAATGAATTATCAGTAAACAAGCTTTGGAGAAAGTGCAAGATACCAGATATATAAAATATGCAGAACATGAATAAAATGCTAGAAATGGCAGAATAACAGTAAAATATCTAGCATAATCTCCACATTAACACATAATGATATAAGAACAACAATAGAAATAGAACTTTGATTCAGAAAGCAATGTTCACAGGCCTGTTCGAGGGGGAAACCTCCAATCGAGCAGTGCTCTGTTACAATAATCTCCAAGCTAGTATTTTCACACCCTCGACCCTTATTTATACTAAATATGTCTATTAAGAGAAGCATCTAGAGGAAGATCCTTCTAGAAGCAGAAACTTCTATTAGGTCTTCTTACATCCACCTTATTCTATTTTATTGAAAGGCCTTATTAATATTGACCTTTATTACATCCGAATACATTGATCTACCTATGTGCGGGTTAGGACCTTAACATGTCCGCCCCCTTAAAAAAACCTTGTCCTCAAGGCTTGAGATGTGGAAACTGCTGCAGAATGGTAGCTGGTTCCCAAGTGGCATCTGATGGAGTCATATCTTTCCACTGTACTAGCACTTCCTTGATGGTTCTCTGACACAGGCGATGCTCACACTGGTCCAAAACTGCTTCTGTCTGTAGCCAAATGGATCCTTCTTCAACTAACTCTGGAATGTTGGTTTGAATTTGGCACTTGGTTCCAATCACCTTCTTCAAGCATGAAACATGAAAAACAAGATGTAGCTTTGACTGACTGGGCAGAGCTAACTGATATGAGACTTGTCCCACACGCTTGAGAACTGTGTAAGGGCCATAAAATTTGGGTGCTAGCTTCTGACAATGCTCAGCCTTGAGGGAAGTTTGCTTATATGGTTGCAGTCTCAGAAACACTTGATCCCCTTCTGCAAATTGACATTCTGAGTGACCTTGATTTGCTTGCTACTTCATTCTATTATGTTCCATGACTAAGTTCTCTTTAAGGGTACGAAGGATATCCTCTCGGACTGTAAGTGTTTGGTCAACCACCTGGACCTTCAAGGTACGTGGTAAGTATGAGAGAACTGAAGGTGGCTTCTGTCCATATACCGCTCCAAAAGGAGTCATGCGAGTGGCTGTATGGTATGTAGTGTTGTACCACCATTCGATGAGGGGTAACCATTGAGCCCACTGGTGTTTTTTTCCAGAGGAAAAGCACCTCAGATATGTTTCCAAACACTTGTTGACAACTTTTGTTTGACCATCCGTCTGGGGATGATAAGCTGAGCTGAGATGCAATTGTGTGCCTTGTATCTTAAACATTTCTTGCCAAAAATTGCTTGTGAAAGTTGGGTCTCGATCAGAAACAATAGAGTGCGGCATGCCATGAAGCTTGAAGACCTGGTCCATGAAAATTTGAGCCACTGTGGATGCAATAAATGGGTGGTGAAGAACGCAAAAATGAGCATACTTAGAAAGGTGATCCACAACCACCATTACGACTGATTTATTCCCCGATTTGGGTAAGCTTGTAATAAAGTCCATAGAGATATCCTTCCAAATAGCAGGGGGAATCAGAAGCGGTTGGAGGGTGCCTGGAGATTTGACTGTTTCTCCTTTGTTGCATTGACACACCTCACATTTAGCAACAAACTTACGTATGTCCTGTTTCATACCATCCCAGAAAAATGAATGTTTGACTCGGTCATATGTTTTGGTGAACCCTAAGTGCCCTGCTGTGGGTGTAGCATGAAGCTCAGATAGTACCATGGATTTGAGCTTGGATTGTTTACTTAAATACAAGTGGCCTTTGTATCGAAGCTCATCCTAGAGCCAGGAGTACCCTGGGGGAGCTGGAGCCTTGTTCTGCAGTTGCTGGATCAGATGCAAACTTTTGGGATCTTGAAGCCATTCTTGGCGCACAGCTTGGAGCCAATCGGGTACAATGAAGGAAAGAGAAAAATGGGATCCTTCGTCTTCATATTTTTGGGACAGTGCATCTGCCACGACATTGTCTTTGCCCTTCTTGTAAATGATCTCATAATCATATCCAAAGAGCTTAGTCACCCATTTTTGTTGCTCCTGGGAGGAAATGTGTTGTTCCAGAAAGTACTTGAGGCTTTGATGGCCGGTCTTAATTTGGAAGCGTTACCCCAAGAGATAAGGATGCCACAACTCAATGACATATAGAATCACCAACATTTCTTTTTCATAAATGGGTTTGCCCAGATTCCTTTCAGACAGTTGCTTGCTAGTGAAGGCCAAAGGTCGACCCTCTTGCATAAGGACAATGATTCCTTTCCCTGAGGTGTCACATTCCAACACAAAGGTCTTTGTGAAGTCGGGAAGGGCCAGAACCAGAGTGGTGCACATGGCCATCTTCAAGGTTTGAAAAGCTTGAGCAGCTGCTGGAGCCCAAGTGAAAGAGTTCTTTTTGAGGAGAGCTGTAAGAGGTGCTGCAATCTTTCCGTAGTTCTTAACGAACTTGTGATAATACCCTATGAGGCCCAAAAATCCACACAAGCTTTTGAGAGTCTTTGGGTGCGACAAGGCTTGCATAGCTTCAATCTTTTTCGGGTCCACCCTGACGCCATCCTTTCCCACCATATGACCCAAGTATTCTACTTCTGAGGCACCAAAAGAACATTTGGACTGTTTTAGGAAAAGTTGGTGCTGAGAGAGTAGGCAGAGAACTTGATCCACATGAGTAAGATGGTCTGTCCAGGTTTTTCTATAGATGAGGATATCATCAAAGAAGACTAAGACAAAATGATGGAGAAAAGGGTGGAAGACATGGTTCATGAGGCTTTGGAAGGTGGAGGGGGCATTACACAAACCAAAGGACATGACCAAAAACTCATAGTGGACCTCATGAGTGCGAAAGGCAGTCCTGGGAATGTCAGCCTCTTTCATATGTATCTGGTGATAGCCTGAGCGAAGATCAAGTTTGGTAAAGAATTGTGCGCCACTCAATTCATCCAGGAGGTCATCAATGACAGGAATGGGAAATTTGTCTTTGATGGTCAGTTGGTTGAGAGCACGAAAGTCAGGACACATTCACCAAGGACCTTCTTTCTTCAGTACCATGACGACTGGAGATGAGTAAGGGCTCGTACTAGGATGGATGACACTGACAGTAAGGATTTCCTGGACCATTTTTTCAATTTCATTTTTTTGTGCAAAGGGGTGGCGATATGGACGGATATTGGGGGGAAGGATTCCTGGGACAAGGGGAATGGAATGATCATGAACACCGCAGGAAGGAGGGAGTCCTTGGGGAGTGGAAAATACCATTTGATGTTTAGAAATGAGGGCTTGGAGGTCTTGGGGAACTGGGGTGTCTATGTGGCTTGTATGGCATGGAGCTGGGCAATGACACTAGAATGACCTTTTTTGCAGTTTTTCCATGCGGTGAGAACTGATGACCTCAGGTGAACCAACAATGATGCCTTGGAATTTATATTGGTGGCCTCCTTGGTCAAATTACATGGTTAAGTTCTGAAAATCCATGAGAATGGGACCCAAAGTCCTTAGCTAGTCTACACCCAACACAATGTCGCAACCGCCCATGTGAATAGCAAACATATGGGATTTTAGGTGGTAGTCACCGATTTGGAGACACACATTTTCACAGCGCCCGCCACATTTCATAGAACCACCATTGGCAATCATGATTTGGAAGTTGTTGATAGCATGGATGTAGCAATGGGTTTCTTGGGCAATGCGGTGATGAATAAAATTGTGGGTGCTGCCACTATCAACCAGAATGATGACCTTTCAGTGCTTGATGTAACCAATTAACTTGAGGGTTTGGGGGGCAGAGAAGTCGGTGAGAGCATTGAGGGAAATGATCGGTTCCACTTCCAGAGGGTCGAAGGGAGGGTTTATGCCAGTGATTTCTGGTGACTCAGGCACAAGGGGAGTGTCAACATCCTCTTTCGGAAGTTCCTTAGAGATGGCCATAAAAAGATTTTGTTCCTTACATTTGTGTCCTGGGAAATATTTGTCATCACAATTATAATAGAGGCCTTTGAGTTGGCGTTCAACCATTTCAGCCTGGGTCAATTTTTGGATCTTTAATGGGGCAGAGGGAGTAGTGGGGTTTACTGGTTTAGGGCGAGGGATAAAGGAAGGCTTACGGTTTTGAGAGGAAACAGTTTGTTGTGATTCTTTATATTTTTTAGTAGCCTCCACCCAAGTCGTAGGTTGAGCCATGAGGACATGGGCCCAAATCTCCTCCTTGAGGCCATTGATAAAACACTCTCGAAAGAAAGCATCAGTCATGCCCTCTGTTCGAAAAGCCAGGCGCTCAAATGCAGCTATGAAGTCTTCTACTATGCCTGATTGCTTCAATTTTGTCAAACGACCCAAATGGTTGGTGTCAGTGTCAAAGCGTTCATAAAGCCTAGTCACAAATTGGGTCCAAGCAATATACCCTTGACGAGAAGTTTTTCTCCATTGCCACCATTACTAGCGTTCTTGATCTAGATGGAGAACACCATACCGGAGTTTGGCCAAGTCATCTGTAATGTTGTAGAGAGAGAAGTAATTTTCCATTTGGGTGACCCAACCAGTGGGGTCTGAGCCATCAAATTTGGTTACATCCACTCGCGGAAGGCGTATGTCCCTTTGAAAGTGATGGGGTTGAAAGGAATGGGAAGAAGTTTCACCTTCAATCTTTGTATGTGCATCAGGAAAAGAGTCATCGATAGGGATCTTGAGTTTGGTGCAGAGTGATGCAAAGACAGATTCAAGTTGGGTGGTCACTTCATGTTTGACTTCCGCCATTGCGGACTGCATGGTTGCATTTACGGATGCATTTATGGTGGTATTGATGGATGTATCACGGGAGGCAATAGTAGCACCGAGTTGTTGCACTTCTTGTTGGGTCTCGAGGAAACTAGATTGCAAGGTGTTGAAGTGAGACTCTAGTTCTTGGCTACGAGTATGGGCCATGAGGATGGGTGAACTGAAAAGGGAGCTGGCGGGGTCAAAAATTTTTGCAAAAAAATGATATGGATGAGTGTGATAAGGGAGAAGAGATGAATCTAATGGAATAGGTCTCAAATAATGGTGAAAAAATTTCCAGACTTTTTATTTTATTTTATTTTTTGTTTTTTTTTACAGCTGCGGGGTTTTACTTTGGTTTGAAGAATGCTATAGTGCTGAAATCCCCAAATTCTTAACCAGAAAAAATGTGTATTTACTTGGCAACCCGAACACATATGTCCGACAATAGATCTCGCCGGTTTAATTTGTTTATGTTTATGTTTATGTTCCCCAAGGGTTAGGTATTCAAGGGTTCTACAGACAAGCCCTGTGCTATAGCTCTCTGATATACGTGCGAGGTCCAACAGTAGTACTCGGCCCAATATCTCAGGGCACTAACTAAGGAGGATAGACCATACCCTTAGCCGTACTACCCGACTACCCAGGTACTAGAGAGTATCTTCCCGAGTGCTATTCTCGGTGACACTATAGCAGTCCAACAGCCGATAGGTTTATCTAAAGAGGGCTTTAGGAAATCTAGGTCGATCCATACACAGGTGTTGTCTGATGCACTACCACTCGAAGGGGTACCAACATGGGTTACAAGGGTGGCCAACAGATGTGCGCTTAAGAACCACTTGTATTTCCTGCATGTATGAATCCCTCAACCATGGGTTTATGCACGTAACGATAGATCTTTGTGGCTTAAAGACGCCGGAATATGTCTCTACCCTGAAAAAAAAAATACCCACAATTTCTGCCAAGGAAAGTGCTCTGATACCACTTGCAAGATACCAGATATATAAAATATGCAAAACATAAATAAAACGCTAGAAACGGTAGAATAACAGTAAAATATCCAGCATAATCTCCACAATAACACATAAATGATATAAGAACAACAATAGAAATAGCACTTTGATTCATAAAGTAATGTTCACAGGCCTCTTCAAGGGGGCAACCTCCAATCGAGTAGTGCTCTGTTACAATAATCTCCAAGATAGGGTTTTCATACCCTCGACCCTTATTTATACTAAATATGTCTATTAAGAGAAGCATCTAGAGGAAGATCCTTCTAGAAGCGGAAGCTTCTGTTAGGTCTTCTTACATTTTCCTTATTCTATTTTATTGAAAGGCTTTATTAATATTGACTTTTATTACATTCGAATACATTGATCTACCTATGTGCTGGTTAGGACCTTAACATAAAGTGTGTACAAAGAAAGCAAACAATGGATAAAATGCTTGCATGGTTGCATTGGAATTATGATTTCATTTGATTGGCAGTTCATTTCAACAGTTTTATAGTAGATAGGAGTGTGCAAACAAGCTTGTTGGTCAAGCATTTTTCAGTTAGGGTTTTTAGTAGTGTGTACATTCAAATTGTAGTGGTGTATATAACATTCAATTTTCAATTGAGAGTAAGGTATACACATGTTTTGGGAGCAGCCAAATGGATCAGGCACTGGGTCTATGAGTTATTTTCTACCTCACTGGGAGGATAACATCCCCATTGGAGCCAATGTTATCACATGCTATTTTGTTTTTGTGTGAAATCAAGATTTTAGGATCTAGTGGGACGCTAAACCGGTTTGGAAGCTTGATAAACTAGAGAAAAGGATAAATATGGTAGGGAATAGCTAAAGCTAGCGGGAGTGCTAAGTGATGGGGTCTGACGGGTCTTAGATCGTGAACTCTCCAGATTGACGACCGAGGATCATTTCGGGGGGAGAAACTGTGCATAGGATAATTTTGGAAAGCGGGTTGAAATTTAAACCGTAGTTTTTGGTCGGGGATACGTGGCACTACCAGGTGCATTTTGGGTGAAAAGAAGGTAGAACCAAACCACTTTCTCATGCCCCCGAAAAGCGGAAATATCAACAGTACACTAACTCGACACACCAGTTATGCTCGTTTCTAGGCATATCTGAGACAAATCATTTGCTGACCTGTAACTGAAGGAGATAATCCGGTTGGGTAAGGCCAAATGCAGTTTTCCAGGACTTGAAAAATGATGTCCATAGGTCAGTGAAAGACAACGGATTACACAAAGGGTCTAGACAGAGTCGGAGGGAAAAGAGTGGGATTGAAACGCTAGAGAAGTCAGAATCTGGATTAAGAAACATTTCTTGCTGATCATTGTAATCAGTTTCAGAACCAAAATGTTTCATTTTAATAATTGTAATCGGTTTTAGAAAACCAAAACGTTTCTTTGTAATCATTGTAATCGGTTTCAAACCGAAGGAACTCAACTTGTATAAATATTAGGAGTTCCAAATGTATTAGTGGTTGGAAGAAGTGCAAGGGAATGATTTTAGCTATTCAGAACTTGAATGTAATTTTCTGAAGCTGAATTGAATACACATGTAGAAGTCTTGAAGTTTCCATGAAAATATTCTAATGGTGGTGATCTGAGTTTTATCTGATCTGTTTGTATGTATTTTCCGTATTTATGATTTCATTTTCACTGTCTTCTGTTTAAATTGGATAGTCAAAGGCCCATAATTCATCTTGTGATGATCTTGGCTGAAGCAATTTAAACTATGTTAAGTTCTTTCTAAATAATTCAGAATTTATTTATTTAATACTCTGATGCAGTTATATGTTTTCTTTTCTTCCTACACTTTGAAAATTTACAATTTATAACTCAGATTTATTGCGTCATTTAGCCTTTATCCTATGGAGAGTTCTACAGACTAGTAAGTGATTCCATTCATTTTTAGAAGTTTGAATCCATAGCCCTAAGTGTCCCTCCTCTTCCTTTCCAACAAAATTATAACCCCCCCAAAAAAGAACAACAAAACCTAGCCATTGATTGTCAAAGAAATACCAAGTGACATGAGAGAGCTCTCTCTGAGCTAAGCTGGCTAGTACCTAGTTCTAAAGTTGGTTTGTAGGTTACCTCTGTCTTTTTTTTTATCATTCGAACAAATTTATAGAGTGTTAGCAGAGCATTTATAATTTTTGTTTCTATGCATAATTTGGTTACACCAACATTTAAGACTACGAGGAGGAGAAATGGTAAGACACAAAGGCACCCTTAGTTCATAATCTCTGAAAGGGTACTATCCCACCACATTCACTTTGGTGAGTTTCTATGAGCCCTTGTCTTCTTGGATCAATGTGCCCTCTTTTGGATTGATGCATGGAAAGGGAAAGCTCCTCATGTCAACATATAACTTGGTGAAAACATGGTCTCGATAGTGTTAGTGTTCCGAATACATGCTTTGCTTTGGAATTTGTCTTGTGTAGTGTGCTATATTTCCTCCATTTTCTTAAAGTTCTTATTTTTTTTGGTTTGTAAGAATCCAATGTACTGATCCATGTGCGATACATAGATTAGTAGACCAGCTAGAAGAACGTAAAGATGCTCAAGAATTTGTTGAGAAAAGGAGGACATACCCCTGCAAGGATCTTCTCAAATCCTTTCCCACACTCCAGATTTGTTACTAGGGATGAGTTTTCAATTCAAGAAGTAGTGGAGGAATCAAA
>ML780383.1:432728-455744 GCA_009831015.1 Picea engelmannii
AAAAGTCGAATTAGTTGATACACATTTCTGCTTGAGCATTTTTAAAGGCTATGTTAAGGAGGGTTTGATAATGGACTTGTCAATCTAGTGTAGCATATTCCCGGCTTGATGCAGAAGGCATGTTTATACAATATTTCAGGCTCAAAGGAAACCATTCAGTATGCATGGGGTCAAGTGTCTTGTCCATTTTGCAGATAATAATGGATATGTTAGAGGAGTTGACATACTTTTGAAACATGAGATGGTGCGGTTATAGTTTTGTTGGTTTTTAGTAGCAATACATATATTTCAGACCTCCATCCCACTTGCAATTTCAATGACATGGCAACAAGGTGGGACTATCGTTACTTCTCTCTTTGTCAATTTTCAACAACCTTGTTCCTACCTCCTATAGCCGTACAATGATTTAGAAGATATGTAGCACAAGGGAATATGATTTTTCAGCCTAATGATCTATTAGATGAATCTTATAGTAGCTGGGCTTAACAATGGGATGATCGTTTTCAAATTGGAGAAGAGAAAGGCATGCCCAACATTGCCCGAAGAAAAAAAGGGGAGGGAGTGCTTATATCATACAACAAGGTAATTTTGTTGAAGTATTGGTATTTGGCATGGAAATGTACACCCATACTTGCAATACAAATTGTAATATCCCCATATTTCTCTTGGAAAGCATTGCATTTGAAGATCCCCCTCCATTCCCAATAGTTTCGAGGCATCTTCAGATTGTTTGGGAAAGTAATGAAGAAGAAATGCTTGCATGATGGCCTATAATTGTAAGCATGAAGTATGTAGAGGAGGATTTTGGTAATGTTTTAAAGTACCTGAACAATACCCGGGGAACACTTTCAAGTTCAGATATATTGGAATTACAAAGGATTTTATTTATACCAGTTGCAAATGACACCTAGCTTGTTACAACAAGTGCCATTTATGTGTGGCTTGGAGTGAACTGAACCCCATTTTACTTTGAGCTCTCAATTTTATACCCTCCATATGTTAGGATTTTAAGAGATATTGGACTGCAAGAAGCTCCAAATTTTGACAAGTGTAAGGAACCTGTTGGTACAAATCTAGCAGGCAAGTAGGTATTAACATCTCAATCCCAATGACCTGTGTGTAGTTCTACTACTATTACAGTTTATGTGTGAGGGGGGAATGCAATAAAAATCAGATGGAAGCTGCTCTAGATCATTTATCTCTTGTTATAGAGATGAAAAAACATATTCGAGTGAAAAATTCAAAGGGGAAAATAACAACAACGAGTATGGGTGCTCAAGATCCATGATGTCTCTGATAGATGTCAAGGGCATCAAAATAATTAGGAGTTGGTTTCCTCAGGTTGCACAAGTTGATCTTGTTATGATGCAAAGCCCCTATGGGCTCGTGCGACCTCTCAGTCTAGGATCTTTCCCTGGAGCTGAATCAACTCTCGGATCCCTGCTGGATCCTCTCCTTTGTACACATGCCCCTTTAATTTCCCCTTATGCAGGTCCACACAAAACTGACAGACACTTATACTAAGCCCCTTTTTCTTCAACAATATCGATCCACAGGCACTAGCCCCATTTCCTTGTCAGACTATCACATGAACTTGGGCTAGATCTAGGCACTAACCAAAAGGAACTATTCAGAGCTCCAAGACTTCGATGCTCTAGAGGATTTACCAACACAACACCCCACACCCAAAACTTTTGAACTAGTGAAGGGAAGAAATCCACACATTTGACAGTTTGCATTACCCTAGGATCAATGGTCCGTGTTCACTTTGAACTCTGGGTCTTCGAGAGTTTTCCCATTCCAATAACATTCGATGCACTTTCCCTGAACATCCAAACCACAGAACTCACGAAGAGTCTAAGGATCAACGGTCTGCATTCCGCCTCTAGATCAACAATCCAGATTTACTCCAGACTTTGTGGATTCAAGAGATTCTTCACTTTCACGCAACAATGACCAAAATTTCTTGGAGTGCTGAATCACCAAATCACTTAAGGATCCAATGGTTCTTACTCACCCACAAATATACAATAGAGATTCACTCCGGGGCTTCGGAGCTTCGAGACTCTAGGCCTTACTTGCAACAAATAAATTAAATCTGCCGTAGCAACGAAGTCTAAAGGACTTGGGGATTTAATTCTCACTATCTCTCCTTCAACTTCATCACTTGTATGAATCAAACTCTAGTGCAAACTTTTCACTTCTCTCCCGAGCTTTGGACTTGAAAAGTCACTTGCGCACTCCTTGCGCTATCTCTTCTAAGCTTGATCAACACTTGATGAAGTTTTGGCTTTGTACACTCCTTGCACTTCGTCTCTCCTTTGAGGTTTTACACTACCCTGAGTGTAGGAACACTCCTTATGCTCGCTCTATGAAAAATTACACTATCTCTCATAAGCTTCTGTCCTTGTAAGCGGTTCAGCCTCCACACTCCTTGCGTTGGCACTGTGCATGTCTTGCACCGATATTTCAGAAGAGAAAAAATTGAAACTTATAATAACATTAAGGGTTCATTCAATCAACAATTTAGATGCACACACATGAACACAAATATAAACACCATAAAATTTATCCAATTACTCAGAGATAAACAGTCTCAGAAATTGAAAGCAATTCTCTTCTTTCTATATTTCTTCAACAATAATTTACAAGGGTTTCAACAACCTTCGACAGTAGAAACACCAACAACCTTTTTCAACAAAAATAACAACTTCCAGGAGCCTCTTTTGGGCATAGATTACATTGATTTATACATGAAGGGGCTTCTCGAGCCTTCCCTCCGGACTATCCTAATGCTTTCTTATTACAATTAAAAGCATCCTACTACTAATCTTATTACAATAAATGAACAATTACAATTCATATATGAGTCAACGCTCAAAATATGTACAATCATATAGGAATTAAAGGAAATTACAATATTCTAGAGCATATACAATAGCTTTATCCTAAAGATCTCATGGGATATTTAATTACAAAGGTCTCAAAATTAAAGTGACACGCCCTCCTTGGGATCCAAACCAGTTACAATGCACTGTGCTGGATGTTGAGTCATCTTCCACTGCACCTCATTAAATGATGATGGTGATGCTTCTGCATCATACTCCTTTGAAAAAAATATTCATGGGATCCTGTACATGATCTCCTCCACTTCCTTTCCATGCTTCTAGATGTCTTCTTCAGTTATCCAAATGACATTTTCTGCTAGATCATTCTTCCATTTGACCAGATATTCATAATAAATCTTTCTCCCAGTTCTCTTAGCAATTCTATGATCTAAAATATTTTCTATTTGAGGCTTCTCTACTATGGGCACCTGTCACTTCCACTGCACCTCTTCTTGATCATCAGTCCTTTCTGTGTCATCCATCTTGTAAGGGTATAAGTATGCTATGTTAAATAATGGTGAAATTCCAATGTTCTTTGGAAGTTCAATCTCATAATCATTTGCAACATATTTTCTGAGGATTTTACAAGGTCCCATCTTACTCATCTTCTGTTTATTATATTTCCCTGTTGGAAATATTTCCTTCCTCATATGCGCTAAGACTTGGTATCCAACCTCAAAATTCACCTCTTTTCTTCTTTGATCTATTTTGTTATTGTATCTCTTGCTTCTATCCTGTAGCTATCCTTTGATTTGATAATGCAATCTCTGTATTTCTGCAACGAAATCCTCTGCTCCTGCACTTCAAAATTTGTCTTTCCCCAAATCTATCAATTCTGAAATTCCTCTTGGATGCATTCCATATGCTATCTGGAATGGGATCTTACAAGTAATCCTGTTTGGTGAGTCATTATATGCAAACTCCACTTGAGGCAGAATTTGATCCCACTGGCTGTTATGTTCAATTACCAAACTTCTTAGCAGATTCCCTAAGATTCTATTCACTACCTCAATCTGTCCATATGTATGAGGGTGATATGATGAACTAAAAGAAAAATTTGTCCCCATGTTTCTCCACAACGTCCTCCAAAAGTGTCCCACAAATTTTGTGTCTCTATCTGATACTATACTTTTGGGTAACCCATGTAATCTTACAATCTCTTTGAAAAATAGATTTACTATGTGAGTAACATCAATTGTTTTGTGACATGGTATAAAATGTGCCATCTTCAAAAACCTGTCAACTACTACAAATATTGAATCGTTTCCCCTCTGGCTTCTTGGAAATCCTAGAACAAAATCCATACTTACAACATCTCATGAACTGTTTGGAATATGAAATGGTTGATACAATCCTGTGTTCTACTACCTTCCTTTAACATATTGGAAAGTTATGCATTTGTCCACACACTTCTTCACATTATACCTCATTCCTGGCCAATAGTATGAAGAACTTAACTGCGCATGGGTTTTATCATGGCCAAAATGTCCAACCAATCCTCCATTATGTTTCTCCAATAAATTGTCCCTCATTGAGAATTTTGGGACACACAATCAACTTCCTTTGAATAAAAATCCTTCTTGGATTATATACTCCATCCATTTGTTTCTATCCCTCAACAAAGGAATTTCACAAGCTAAGCTTCCTTGAAATCTAGGTTTTCCTTCTACATCTTCTTGAGGTGTTCAAATCCTAAAGTCTCCACTTGGAATTCCTGCAATATTAAAAATCTCCTGCTCAAAGCATTTGCAAATTTGTTAGCACTCCCACTAATATGTTTAATGACAAAAGTAAAATTCTGAATGAATTATACCCATTTGGCATGTCTCTGGTTCAATTTCTCTTGTCTGGTTATGAACTGCAAAGCATGATTGTCATTATGCAAAATAAACTCCTTTGGTATAAGATAATGTCTCCACTTTTTCAAAGCCTGAATTATAGTGTAAAATTCCTTGTCATATGTTGAATACTTCTTCTTAGCATCATTCAACTTCTCACTAAAATAAGCAACATGCTTATCATCCTGACTTAAAATTGCACCAATGGCCACTCCACTTGCATCACATTTGACTTGGAAATTTTTCCTAAAGTCTGGCAGAATTAAGATAAGTTGTTCTGTTATATTTTCTTTCAACACTCTAAATCCTTTCTCGGATTTTTTTGTCTAGTCAAAATATCCATGCTCCTTCTTTATAGTATCCATTATGGGTGCACAAATACTGCTAAAATTCCTAATGAATTTTCTGTAAAATCTCGCTAACTGATGAAAAATTCTTACTTCAAATACACTTCTTGGAGAAGGCCACTCTTTTGTATCCCTCACCATCTGTGGATCCATATTCAATTCATTTGAAGAGATTAAAAACCTTAGATACACAAGTTATTTCTTCATGAAAGAACATTTATTCAAAGTCACCAACAACTTTTCCTGCTACAACCTTCTCAACACCATCCTCAAGTGTCTTAAATGCTCCTCCTCACTCTTGTTGAGAACTAGCATATCATCTAAATAAACAATCAAAAACTTCCCAATAAAATATTTGAGCACTTCATTCATTAACCTCATGAATTTACTTAGATCATTTGTTAAGCCAAATGACATAACAAGCCACTCATACAATCCTTCATTTGTTTTGAATGTTGTTTTCCATTCCTCCCCTTCTCTCATTCTTATCTGATGATAATCGATTTTCAAGTATATCTTGGAAAAACAACTAGATCCACTCAAACAATCCATCAAATAATCCATTATGGGTAAAGGAAATATATACCTGTTGATTATCTTGTTGATGGCTCTAGAATCTATGCATATTATCCAACCTCCATCTTTCTTTGGACTCAACACAATTGGTACTGCACACATGCTCAAACTTTCTCTGATCAGTCCTTTTTCCAACAAATCCTGGACTTGGTCCTTGACCTCTTAATTCTCCCAAGGAGTTAATATGTATGTTTCTTTGTTTGGAAAACTTGTTCCCGGAATAAGGTCAATATGGTGACTAATATACCTGATGGGTGATAAAGTATGAGGTAACTCATCCAACACAATGTCAACAAACTCATCCAATAATTCTTGAACTTCCACAAGAAAATCATTCATAGAAGTATTTGTAAGGATGAATCTCAGCTTACCTATAACAACAAATTGCATTTCCTTATCTTTATCAACTTCTTTCAAGAGCTCCTTCCCACTCATGAGAAGTATACTAGGACTAGCCTCCCCTTTGAATCCCTTATCTTCTAATGGTAACAACATATGTTTACACCCATTTTTTTCAAGGGTATAAGTATTCTTCCTCCCATCATTTACGACATTCCTGTCATATTGCCACACTTTCCCAAACAAAACATGACAAAAATCCATAGGTATGACATCACATAAAACTTCATCCTTATAACTACCAATTTTAAACTCAACTTTACACTGTCTACTTACCATAACTTGATGTCCTTTCTGTAACCACGATATCCTGTACAGACTCATATGTGATGTCTTCTCTAACTTTATCTTTTACACCATCTCCATGGATACTAAATTGTCAGTGTTCCCACTGTCTATGATCACCTTGCATACTCCTTCTTTGGTCTTGCAAGCAGTTCTAAATAATCTGTTTCTCTGGACCAACTCTTGTATCTCTTTTTCGGGCTTCACAAGAGATTTCCTTATCATGAGCGATCTTACTTCTTCAATTTCTTCTTCTTTCATCTCCGTCTCCACATTCCTCTGCTATGCCTCAGAAATGTGAGCTTCTCTAACTCATGCATTCCTGTTTTTAGGACATTCCCAAGACATGTGCCCCATTTTCCCACAATCATAGCACTTGAATTCTCCTCCTCTGCCTCTTCCTCTACCTCTTGGAAAAGTATTCCTTCCTCTAGAGTATCCTCCTCTATCTGTATGACTGTTAGATCCTCCAAATTCTCCCCTTGATTTTAGGAACTTTTCTCTGGTGGTTCCTTTTCCTATGTTAGGACTCTTTCCCTTGTTCCTCTGACTCTGTTTTCTTTCCAATTTGTCTTCCACTTTCAGGGCTATCTAATAAGCATATTCTATAGTCCTCATCAGCACTAGAATAATTTAATCCTACTTTTCATACCTCAATCCATTTATATACCTAGAAAATTTATCTTCACCATTTTCCCCATGTCCTGCTCTTATGTTCAACTTATAAAATTCTTTATTATACTCCTTCATTGACAAACCTTTCTGTCTCAGATTCTGCAACCTTCTGAACAGATTCAATGGATAGTCCTTAGGTATGAATTTACCCTTAATCGTATCTACCATTCTATCCCAACTCTTAATATTGGACTTACCTTTTCTCCTTCTGCCAGCTTGCAACTCATCCCACCATAAAGTTGCATGTCCCTTAAACCTGGTCACCGCATGCTTTACTTTCTTCTCATCACCAATCTCCTTATAATCAAAGTACTTGTCTAAATCAATTATCTAGTCAAGAAATTCTTCTACATTAAAATTAACTTCATACATAATAACTTCCATCTTTGTTCTGGTTCCCAGCTTGAAAACAACTCTCAACAATCGCTGCTCTGCTTCTTGTTCCCCTACAACTTCTTCTTCTTCTAAATTTTCACTTTCAACATCACTAATATCACCAGTCTCTGGTGCTCTCCTTTGTGTTGTTTCCATGTCATCCAAAATTGAACTAAGTTGTTTCATTTCCTCCTCCATAGCTGCATTGACTATAGGTCTCTCCCTGCGTCTCCTTGGCGACATGATTTTTAATGTACCTTCACACAGAGCTTGTCCTGCTCTGATACCACTTGATGCAAACCCCCTATGGGATCACATAGCCTCCCAGTTGAGGATCTTCCTCTGGATCTGAATTATCTCTCAGATCCATGATGGATCCTCTCCTATGTAGACAAGCCCCTTTATATTCCCCTTATGTAGGTCCACACAAAACTAGAGGATGCTTATACTAAGCCCCTTTTCCTTCAACAATATCCATCCACATGCACTAGCCCCCTTTCCTTGTTGGAATCTCATGTGACCTAGGGATAGAACCAGACACTAACCAAAAGGCACTATTCGGAGCTCCAGGCTTCGGCGTTCTGAAGGTTTTACCAATGCAACACCCCACACCCAAAAATTTCGAACTAGCGAAGGGAAGAAATCCACAGATATGATGGTTGGAATTTCCCTAGGATCAACAGTCCTTTTTCACTCCAGACTCTAAGGCTTAGGGATTTTCCCCACTCCAACAACATTCGATGCACTTTCCCCAAACAATCGAACCTTCAAACTCACAAAGAGTCCAAGGATCAATGGTCCGTGTTCCTCCTCTAGATCAACAATCCATATCTACTCGGAACTTCGGGGATTCGAGAGATTATTCGCCTTCATGGAATAATGACCAAAATTTTTTGGAGTGTCGAATCTCTTAGGGATACAATGGTTTGTACTCACCCACGAATCTACAGTAGATATTCACTCTAGGGCTTCAAAGCTTCGGGACTTCGGGCCTTACTTGCAACAAATAACTTAAATCTTCTGTAGTAGTGAAGTTCGAAGGACCTGGGTATTTTATTCTTGCTATCCCTCCTTAAGCTTCTTCACTTGGATGACTCAAACTCTGGCGCACACTTTTCACTTCTCTCCTGAGCTTTGGACTTGAAAATTCACCTGCACACTCCTTGTGCTATCTCTTCTGAGCTTGATCAACACTTGACGAAGTGTTGGCTCTGTGCACTCCTTGCACTTCATCTCTCCTTTGATATTTTACACTACCCTAAGTGTAGGCACACTCCTTGCACTCGCTTTGTGAAAATTTACACTATCTCTCCTGAGCTTCTGTACCTGTAAGCAGTTCAGCCTACACACTCATTGCATTGGGACTGTGCACTCCTTGCGTCGAGATTTCAGAAGAGAAACAATTGAAACTTATAATAACATTAAGGGTTCATTCAATCAACCATTTAGATGCACACACATGAACACATAGATAAACAACATAATATTTATCCAATTAATCAGAGATAAACAATCTCATAATTTGAAATCAATTCTCTTCTTTCTATATTTCTTCAACAATAATTTACAAGGGTTTCAACAACCTTCGGCAGTAGCAATAACAACAACCTTTTCAACAAAAATAACAACTTCCAGCGGCCTCTTTTGGGCATAGATTACATTAATTTATACATGAAGGGGCTTCTCAAGCCTTCCCTCCATACTATCCTAGTGCTTTCTTATCACAATTAAAAGCATCCTACTACCGAGCTTATTACAATAAATGAACAATTACGATTCAGATATGAGTAGACGCTCAAAATATGTACAATCCTACAGGCATGAAAGGAAATTACAATTAGGGATTATTTTAAGGATGGAAATTTATTTTAAAATGTAGAAACCTTGGTGAATCTAACTAATCCTTCATATGCCAACTATAAATGATTGACGATATTTTTGTAAAAATATTCAAATTTTTAAGTATTTTGTATAGTTTTTATAAAATTTTGGTGATTTTTAAGGTAAAATAATTTTATCCTATAGAATTTGGGCGAATCATTTTTAAAATAGTGAATCTCGTTTTTGGAAAAACCATGGAAAATTAGCCTATGAGCAAAATTTAGCCCCTAAAATCATCCCTGATTACAATCTTTTGGAGAATATACAATATCTCTAGCTTGAAGATCTCATGGGATCTTTAATTACAAAGGTCTCAAAATTAAAGTGGGGCACCCTCCTTGGGATCCAAACCAGTTATAGTGCGTCATGCTGGATGCTAAGTAATCTTCAATTGTGCCTCATTAAATGATGATGGTGATGGTCCTGCATAATGTTCCTTTGTTGTACATACTCCAGGATCCATGATGTTGTAATCTTGGTCATAATACCCCACTTTATTTCCTCATATTGTTATTCCATCACTGTTGTTGTAGAGATACATAGAGCCAATGCTCCAACCATGCATTTTGTTGAAGGTTTTAACTAATATGAATGACTACATGGGTGATCATTGAGGCTGCAAGCTTGGCATGGTGAAGGGGTTAAAACTGCTAATGTTACAATAGCCATGGGAGGTATTAACCTCCACTTGTAACCTTTGATGAGACTAGAATATTTCGAGAATCTAGAGAAACCCTAAACGGTTGGATAAGAACCCTAGATGACAAGTCGGCTTAAGAGAGAATCTAATATTAATTTATTAGCCTCCAGGAAGAGAAGTCGGGCCAGTTAGGTGTATTGAAGCACTATAAATAGAGGACATATTTTGACTCACTCACTCTCATGACTTCATAAGGACTAGTGGTGCGCATGATTGGAGGAGAGTTGTAGTTACTACAGTAGTGACTTGGTATTTGGTTTATGGTTTGGAATTTCTGCTTGGTACGCTACCTTGGTTGGCTATTGGTTGTAGTGTTTTTCTTTCAAAATTATTCTGTCTGTCAAGGTTAAGGTGCTTAGGGGTGGCCTTGTGCCTATGGTTGGGTGACAATATAGTGATATTGTCTACAGTGAAAAAAAGCACACCTATTATTTTAACAGGTTATGGGCCCACACTATCTTCAGACAATCTAACCAATGGAAGATAGATTCAAAGAATTTTCTTAGTTATAGTTGCAGTCATAGTTTTGTTGTAGAAACGAAACCCTAACCCTCTTGTTGAAGCACCTTAAGTAAAGTTCTTGACCTAATTCCTGGATAGCCTAGTGCACCCTATCCTAGCACACCCTTTGGCACTCTCATCAAGACAAGGCATCAAGTTTGAGTTTTTGGTCAAATTCAAAGGTTGAACAAGTCAAAGTCAAATTCAATGCAACCATGACTTACTCTATGAAGTCAGAAAACAAGTTAGAAGGGGATTCAAACTTCAGAGCATGGAAGACAAGGATTGACCTCATCCTTGCCAAGAATAAAGTCCTAGATATTGTGAAAGGCAATATCATGGAACCACAGTTTGAAGTAGGAAAAGAGAAAGAACCTCAAAACATTGCAACACTGGAGAAGATCAAGGATAATGACATTAATTATATGAGTATCATAGTGGACTCTATAAAGGATCACTTGATACCCTACATTTCTCATCTTGACTCATCCAAGAGAATGTACAATGCCCTAACTAACCTTTTCTTAGTCAAAAATATTGGACAAGTGATCAGTTTGAAGAATGAACTCGATGACACAAAGATGACAAAGGATGAAACCATAGCTTCATACTTTGTGAGTATTTCTTAGTTTGGAGATCAACTACAAGCTATTGGAGAGGCCATCCCAGAAAATGAAGTTGTGAACATAACACTCAATGGTCTCTCTAGATCATGGGATGCATTTGCTGCAAGCATGAATACAAGGAAGGAGTTCCCAACATTAGAATAACTTTGGACCCGTTGTGAACAAGAAGAGACAAGGTTAAACTCCAAGGGAAAACCTTATAAGGAATAAGATTCTCAAGACTTTGCAACGATGTTCAAAAGACATGGAGGTAAGAAAATATTTGATTCAAGAAATAAGTTCAAGAGAGATATGTCAAAGGTACAATGCTTTGAATTCCATCATTACGACCACTAAAAAAGGAATTTTCCTAAAATAATAATGAAGAGAAAAGAGAGACATCACATGTTAGCTGCTAATGATGAATAACCTTCAAAGAAGGAAAATCACGATGAAACAAATTTCTTCTATTATTTAGCTCTTACTAGAACCATTGAATATGACAAGTGGCTAGTCGATAGTGGAGCTTCAAGGCATATGACATGACCATAAGAATTTCTCAAGCATGAAAGAAAACGAGACGCCTCATAAAGTGGAGCTTGGAGACAAGAAATCTTATGTAGTCAAGGGAATTGGACAAGCTACTATCAAAATGGAATCATGTAACTCTATCCATCTCAATAATTTTTTTATATGTTCCTGGTTTGAAAAATAATCTAGTATCTATTTCTTGTTTGGAAGAAAAAAGAGATAGAGTAGCTTTCATAGATGGAAAATTTCTTGTATAGTCTAAAGATTCAAAGATAGAAGATGCTAGAGTCATTGGAACTCATGAAGGAAGATTGTATAAACTCCTAGGTCAGAATACTCAAGCTCTAGTACATGATGAAATCAACCCTAGTGAGTTATGGAATAAAAGGTATGCTCACCTTCATTATCAATCCTTTCCATCCCTAAAATAGATGGTTGTAGGCATACCGAAATTTCAATCAGTACATGAAGGTGTGTGCAGAGGATGTGCACTTGAGAAGAATATTAAGAAACCATTCCCAAGAAATGAGAATAGATCCAAAGAGATCTTAGACCTAATACATTCAAATGTATGTGGTCCTATGCCAGTGAAGTCTCTAGGAGGCTCTCTTTATGATGTGACATTTATAGATGACTTTTCAAGAAAGACATGGTTGTATCTGTTAAAGACTAAGGATGGAGTATTTAACAAATTCCAAGAATTCAAGGCTGAAGTAGAGAACCTAACAGATAAGAAGATCAAGATAATAAGATCTGATAATGGAGGAGAATACACCTCCAAGTAGCTCGTTGCCTTTGGTAAAGAAGCTGGGATTAGGAGGGAGCTCATTTTCCCTCACAATCCTCAATAGAATGGTGTGGCTGAAATAAAGAATAGAACTATTGAAGAATTAGTGAAGGAAATGATGAATGACTAGAATTTATCTATGTTCCTATGGGGAGAAGTAGTTATGACAGTTGTTTATATTCAAAATAGAAGTCCACATATAATATTGAAGAACATGACTCTAGAAGAATCCTTCTCCAAAAAGAAGCCAAGTGTTGAACACTTGAGAATTTTTGGATGCCCTATCTATATTCTTGTTCCCAAGTGTTAGCACATAAGATGTGTAGGGGGTCAAAACACCTTGGTTTTGTCTTGTTTTGAGTCATAGGGTTTTTAAGTCTTAGGCTTTGGGTTATATTTCATGTAATAACTCAAATTTTTGGTTTTTATAAGCATAGTATTGTTTTAGTCTTGGTTTAGAGCCTTAATGTCATGGGATTATTCATCATGATAAGAATAAGGGTCCACATAGGTCACACTCTTGGTATAAAACATCATTATCGTGACATGTCTTGTCTCAAAGGTGTAAACAAGTTTCCATTATGTCACTTTCCAACTGTTTATAGGTCAAGTCAATTGTTAGGTCCATTTGTTTCCAACTTACAGGAAAGTTCACAGTGCCTGGACTCATTGGCGCCGCAAACTGGTTGTTTCAGGACAGTTTGTAGCGCTGCGCTGTGAATTAAGGTTTTGAAGATTTTGAAGGGAAGTTGCCAACTGTCAAGGGGATTTCATACCAACACTTAGAGGATCATTTTCACTTTGGAAGGACACCCGCCTCAAAGAGCTGCAAACATAAAGACACATCATCAAGTTGTTGAGGACTGTTGTATACGTTGCCAACATTTTCTTTCAAAATAATAATTTGTTGTTTTTTGGGTTGTAGACCTATTTCCACACTTCCCTTAGGTATGGAATCCTATGAGGAAGTTGAGGGACATATTGTAAAGCTTGATTTTGATAAGTTTATTTATTTAAGGGGCATTGTAAGAATAAAAAGGGTTTGGATGGTTAAACATAAAAACTCTTATCTTTAGTCTTGTCATTTTGGTAGCAGTTGTTTCCTGATGTATGGACCAGATCCAAGAACCTTTTAATGGTGGAAATCAATCTTATTATCATTATCATCTATTTTCTGTCTCACTTTGATATCAGTCTCTGTTGAAGGATTCATCATGTTGTTTTTTGTTTATTGCAGTAAATGATTTATTGTGGTATTGTATGCAAATTTATTAGAGTGGTTTTCTCTTTGGATTTAAGAAGTTATTGTTCAAATGAGTTTTCTTTCATATGTGTGCCAGAAATACCTGATGTAAACCAATATACATATTACACTTTTCTTGATAAGTATTCAATTTATTATTTCTATCTCTCAAACCATGATTTGAACCCATTCAAACCCTTGATTGCTGGTGTGTATTTCATGGAAATATTTGTGATTGAAATTTTAAACTGAGTTTTAAATCCATTTGCCACACTTATTTAAAACATTATCCTTTACATTTTGATGGGTATTAGGTTTACATCTACAATAGTCTAGGTGTGCCTTCTAGTGCTAACAAAAAGGATAAGAGAAAGAAGTTGGAACCTTCAGGAAAGAAAATGTATATTCATTGGATATAGTGAATCATCAAAATCATATAGAATCTATGTTCTAGGTCAATAGAAGGTTGAAATCAACAGAGACATAACTTTTGATGAAAGGATTTCATTCAAGAAATCTATATAAGAATCCATAGACTCCAATGAAGAAGAGGAACATGAAGACACTAAAGAAGATAATACATTTTCTCTAGAACACCCTAGTGAAGAACAAGATCCACCGCATGAACACGTGGAACAAGTTATTGCACCTAAGACTAGAAAGAGACTAGCATGGCTTGAATCCACCATGCAGGAAGCAAAAACACATAAATCTCCTAGTGGCACCTTCAGACAAAGTAATAAACCCAAAAGGTTCTCCAGTTATGTAGTGCTCATGACAAGTATTGTTAATGCACAACCTTCCACCTTTGAGGAAGCATTCAAGTAGAAAGAATGGAAGGAGGCCATGATGGAGGAATACCAATCTATTATGAAAAATGGTGTATGGGAAGTTGTGCCTAGATCTAAAGAGAAGTTTGTAGTCACTTCTATTGATATTATGGTAGTTGCGGGAGGTATTTACCTCCACATGTAAACCTGACGAGAATAAAATATTCCAGGAAGCAAGAAGAAACCCTAATTAGTTGACTAATAACCCTAGAAAACAAGTCAGCTCAAGAGGATAACTTGTATTAGGTTATTAGCCTCCAAGGGAAGAAGTCGACTAAAGGAAATATTATATACTAAGTAAATAGGCACCCAAAATGAGAAGTCGGCCCTGACAGTTTGCCAGATTTAGAATAAATACAGGAGGCCATTCTTCATTCTGGCAGGCATCCTCAGAACTGTAGAAGCAACACTTGTGCGCACTGCAGTTGGCCAGTTTGTGCGCAAGTCTGGAGGAGAGTTGTCGTTGCAACTGCTGCAGCTAGCATATTTTGATTTTGGCTTGGATTGTCTCTTGGTTATGGTTTGGACTCTCTGATCAACTCTTGTTTGGTGCACTATCCTTGGAGAGGGAGGTCACTATCTTGTTTGGCTATCTAGCCTAGGGTTTGCTTCCAGAATGATTCTATGTCAAGGTTAAGGTGCTCAGGGGTGGCTTCGGCCTATGGTTGGGTGACAATAGTGATATTGTCTATGGTTAAACGAGCACATACATCATATTCTAATAGGTTATGGGCCCACACCTCCTTCATTCAGTCTAACCACTGGAAGGGAGCATAGCCATAAGGATACTAAGATTGTTGAAAGAACTGTCGCTAGGGTTTCTAGCAGGAGCAGTCACCAAAGCATTGCTGCTAAGGTTACTAGCAGGTGCAGTTGCAAAAACCCTAATACTCTCGTTGAGGCACCTTAAGTGAATGGATTGACCTAATTTCTAGATAGACTAGTGTGCCCTAGCCTAGTGCATCTCTTGGTACTCTCAAAAATCCAAGACACCAAGTTTGAGTTTTTGGTCAAATCTAGGGTTGACCAAGTCAAAGCAACCATGAATTACTCTATGAAGTTAGAAAACAAGTTATATGGGGCTTCTAACTTCAGAGCATGGAAGACAAGGATTGACCTCGTTCTTTCCAAGAATAAAGTGCTGGATATCGTGAAAGGAAAGATCATGGAACCAAAGTTTGAATAAGGAAAAGAGAAGGAACCGTAGAACGTTGCAGTTATGGAGAAGTTCAAATATAGTGACATCAATTCCATGAGTATCATGTTGGAATCTATAAAAGAGCACTTGATACCCTACATCTTCCACCTTGACTCATCTAAGAAGATGTATGATGCTCTAACAAACCTCTTCTCAGTCAGAAACATTGGACAAGTAATGAATCTGAAGAATGAGCTCTGTGACATCAAGATGAATGATAATGACAACATAACATCATACTTTGTGGGAGTATCTTAGTCAAGAGATCAACTACAAGCTATTGAAGAGATCATTTCAGAGAAGGAATTGGTAAACATAGTACTCAATGGTCTTCCCAAGACATGGGATGCATTTGCCACAAGCATGAACACAAGGAAGGAGTACCCTACATTTGAAGAAATTTGGACGTGTTGTGCACAAGAAGGATCAAGGATTAGTGCAAAAGAGAAACCCCAAAATAAATATGATGATCAAGTCTTCACAAAAAAGTTCAAGAATTTGAGAAATAAAAATAAGTTTGGCTCCAGGAAGAAACCAAATCAAGAGAAAGATATGTCAAGAATACAATGCTTCAATTGTCGAAAGTATGGTCACTACAAGAATCATTGTCCCAAGTTAAAGAAAAGGAAGGAAATAGATGAAGCATCAGTGGCTGAAGAAAGGGAACCCTCAAAGAAATCCAAGGTAACAAAACAAACTTCTTCTAAAACAAGGTAATATATTCAAAAGAGAAACTATACCGATGGAAGAAAAACAAGATAAGGATTGCTATCACAATGACTACAAGTCAGGAAATACACATGAAAGGATGAAGTACATCAACAAACCTTAGTAACAGTTCATGTGGAATTTATTACATAAGTAACAACTGCAAGATAAGCCAAAATCATAATCAATCTTAAAGAAACCTAAAAGAAGTAAAGATAGAAAGAAGTCAGCAATCAAGTGGAAATTGGAAGAGGACTCATGAAACTTTGTAGAAGGAAATAAGGATGCAGATGAAAGCATGGGCTCTCTTAGTTGGAGGGAGATGATTACAGAATTCCAAAGGAAGATCATGCATTCATGCATGAAGCAAGGATCAGGAGGGAGCGAATCCTAAATAATATGATCCATTGAATATGATGAAGTATCTATCCATGTTCCCATCAATGGTAGCAACCATGAAACGTAGCACGTGTTCAAATTGACTTTATAAGAAGTCTTCTTAGAAAAGAATCCTTGAAGTATCCCTGATTTTCCATCCACATCCATGATCCTATGATGAAAGGAAGAAGTTGGAATCTTCAGGGCATGGAATCTATAGAAAACTCCATGGACCCAAGAGCTAAAGAGAAACAGGAGGAAGAACATGAACATTCCAAGAAAGAAAGAAAAACTAGAACAACCAGTCATTGTATCGAGAATCACAAGACTACCAACCTGATATGAACTCATTAAAAGAAATCAAGAAGAGGAACTGAAAGTTGTGATGAATAAAAGTGTATGGAAGACTTATGAATGAAAGCATTGCAAGATCTAGAACTAGAGGTTCTCCCGGATGGAGGGAGAAGACTATGATTGCTTGTTCCAGTAAATGAGACATACCTCTACATGAGCCATTATATTGTCAACAACATCCATGGGTTGGATTTTACATCAGATGAATGCAAATAGTGTTCTCTAGAACAAAGAACGTATGTAGAACAACCTCAAGGCTTTGAGGTATACTGGGAAGAGACTCTTGTATGCAAATGGAAGAAGGTCTCATATGGCTTCAAACAACTTGGTGCAAAGCCTCCAATGCACAACAAAAGCGTGGTGAAAAACCTTCTATAACAAAGATACTGTATCAGAATGGTTACTCAGAACTCAAGGATGATGGATTTCCAATCCATAACAAAGCTCTCATGATGACAAAAGAAGTACCACTTGGATATGTTCCAAGTTTGACCCTTGCCATGATGTTATGAGCTAGAAGGAAACAAAAAACAATGATATACTATATTTATCATATCTATATGAAGCCTTCAGAGAATACCAGTGTTCCAGAAAGAAAAAAGTACATTGAGATCAAGAATTACACTCTTTGTGATGAAATCCAGAAAAGATAAAGTGGTTCTCAAATATATATCTCCACAGATGAGCAGATAAGCAGACATTTTGGTAAAGCCTCTGTCCAAGACAAAAGAGTTTGTGTACTCAAGATGGAGCTCGTGGAGATGAATTCCTTATTGAAAAAGGAAGAGATGAATCCCAAGTTGGGAGGGAGAATTGATGTGTTATTGATTTATGGACAATCATTTTTTAGTTCGAAAAATGTTCCAGGATGTGCAGTTCTTTTCCAGTTCAGAAAGTGGTTTGAGATTTCTGATGGACAGACATTTTCCAGTTTGGAAAATGGTCCAGATTGAACGATCATTTTCGTAATGAAAATGGTTCGATGGATTACTGATGTATCATAGACAACAAGTATTCTTTTGGTTAACATGGAGAATGGTCTAGGAAATTCTCTCTTCTTGAAGGTCACTCTCAGTAGTGGTCTAGAAGATGGGTCCACATCGCTGGACAATCATTCTTTCAAAGTTCACAATTGTGAGAAGTTTCAAAGAATGGTCCATTTTGGAGGTTGGTGCAGGACAATCATTCCCTAGGGCAGATTCATTCTCTCCAAGTTGCACTTTGTTTAGTGCCGGATGAATGGCCCAGATAGGCGAATGGTCCAGGTTCAACAATCAAGGACATGCATTCCCTAAGGAAGATTCATTCTCTCCAGGTTTCACTTAGTTTAGTGCCAGAGGAATGGCCCGGATAGTTGAATGGTCCAGGGTCAGAAATCGGGACAATTATTCTTCCTTGCTTGAGAATAATAGTTCAGATAGCTCATCATTGATGTTTTACCTTTTGAGGGAAGATGTTCTTCCATATCTCACAGATGTGAGTGGAAGAATGGGCCACATGATTCAGTTTATATCATAACAATGTTTTCTGTGCATGTTGATGATATGATTGTTATGGAGACTGTATGTCTCTAGATAGTAGATGTATACTACTGTGGTGGATGTGTTCCACTGATTGTGACTATATGTCACTGATCAAGTATCTATGTGCTACTTGGTGTGGTAGTGTACCACTGGATTATAGTTGTGTACTACTATGGATAGACACAATTGTGTTCTATTGAATGACATTGTTCTGATTTCCTTGAAAACTATTAGTACTATTGGAAATAATTATTAGCTATATGGATGATCAATGGACAGAGATTTCCCAGATGGAAAATGGTTTAGAACATTTATTGTTCTAGAACATATGTCCGGATTAGAAGAATGGCTCTTGTGTCACTTTGTGGAGTGAGTGACTTATCCAACATCATGTCTGATCACTCAGATGGAGTATGGTTTCGAGAGATGATGCAGCTGATGACACTGATAGTGATGATGGTGCTCATGATCTAATCATGAGATATTCTAGACGACTATGTTGATGCTACCAGGTGAATTTATGTTTGTGCTCAAGACCATTACCTTCAATACCTCCCTATCTAGGAGGGAGTGTTGATATTATGGTATTTGCGGGAGGTATTTACCTCCATGTGTAAACCTCATGAGAATAGAATATTTTTGAAAGCAAGAAGAAACCCTAATTAGTTGGATAATAACCCTAGAAGACAAGTCATCTCAAGAGGATAACTTGTATTAGGTTATTAGCCTCCAAGAGAAGAATTTGGCTAAGGGAAATATTATATACTAAGTAAATAGGCACCCAGAATGAAAAGTCGGCCCTGACAGTTTGCCAGATTTAGTATAAATATAGCAGGCTAGTCTTCATTCTGGCAGGCATTCTCAGAACTGCAGAAGCAACACTTGTGTGCACTGTAGTTGGCCAGTTGGTGCACAAGTCTAGAGGAGAGATGTCGTTACAGCTGCTGCAGCTAGCAAATTTCAGTTTTGGCTTGGACTATCTCTTGGTTATGGTTTGGACACTCTGATCAACTCTTGTTTGGTGTGCTATCCTTGGAGAGAGAGGTGTGCTATCTTGTTTGGCTAGCTAGCCTAGGGTTTGCTTCTAGAATGATTCTTTGTCAATTTAAAGGTGCTTGGGGGTGGCTTCGGCCTATGGTTGGGTGACAATAGTGATATTGTCTATGGTTAAATGAGCACATCCTTCATATTATAACAACTTCAAAGTGGGGTTATAATATAAAGCATGTTGTAGATGGAAGTTGTTATCGCACAGTTTGTAGGATAGGTTTAGTAGCTTGGAAGTAAGACTGAAATTGGCGTAACAAGAGCTTTCCTCACCCATTGTCACCTCGATGGGGAGCTCTTTCTGTTTAGGGTGGCTGATCCCAAGGGAGACGTCCCTAGTAATCTAGGGTTCTGAAAGGTCTTAGGGTCTAAAGGATCAAGATGAGGTTTCATTTCACAGATTACTGCCAAGAGTGATAGTCAAAGTTTGAAGGTATTCCATTGAGAGGGCACCTGTTTGCGAGACAAGACAGATAAAACTAAAACGTGCAAGCAATGGTTAGTACTTCAATATCTAATGACTATCTTCAATATATATGAGCAACAATAACAAGTAATTATTGACAAAGTCAATGATTGCATAACAAAGACAATGGCTTATAATACTTCTTCAATAAATACAAAATGATGCTTGCATTCAATGTATAAAATCAACCTTTATATTATCACAATGCAATAAATGTGCTCATACATAAATATTGTTGTTGCGTCACTATGCTACAAAGGTGACGTCAGCCCTAGTTTTAGGTTAGTTTGAAAGGAAAGGAAGTGGACGTTTTGCAAACTAAACCAATGAAAATGTTCTACACATCAATGCCAATTGCTAGGTGACAAGGCCACAACGTTCTATACCAAACAAGAGATCAAATAGGCATGATGTCACTAGCTAGTTAGGGTTAGTAGAATCGCTAGGGTTAGTTAGGGTTTCAATTTAAGAGAGTTTGAAAGATTGTTTTAACTTGGAAAACTCAATGTTGCAATTTTAGACTAGTGCCTTGGGTTAATGGAGTCAAAGAGAGAGGCTAAAGGCTTGGGAAGATTTAAACCTAAGGACAAGAGAGTTAGGTTTAATGGTGCTCCAATGGCAGGGCCACCAAATCAAAACCCTAAGGGGAGGAGGCTCATTCCGGTGTAGCTAAAGCTAGGCCTCATGCTCCTCCCTCTTTCCTTAAGACTCTTTGGCAAAAATGGCTAGCTATAAAACATAAATCTAGGGCTGAAAAGTGTTGTTTGGGGCCAAGGCTTTTCAAACCCCAAGAGTCAAACCCTAGGTGTAAAATTAATTAGGCCTAGGACTTCTTCTTTCTTCAATTTATGTTTCAAACTAACTCAAGAAAAAGAGGAACTAGTGTAGCAATGGCTAGGCTAGGTTCTTCTTAATCAAATGACTAAACAAGTCTTTATTATGGGGACATGAAGCAAGGACCTACTTGTGTGCTTGCTCCCTAGGGTTTCAATGATTAAGCATAAAAATAATAATGTAACCATACATGTAAGAATTTTAAACTACAACCATTCAATCAAGAAGTTTTGTATGAGAAAAACACTTACAAATCCAAGATGAGCTTATCAAACCCTAGTTGTAACGCATTCCAATGATCAAAACACCATATGCATGCCAAAGATAATCCTTCCAAGTGTAGCGCCTCAACTCCAAGAGCCAATAACAAGACAAAAGACTAAAAAAGAATCCTCTCACAAGAGAGTGAGTTATGTTATATTCAAAATGAGGCTCAACGTCCTCAATATATATCATCCAAATGACCTCGAATTACAAAATATGTCATTAAAAACAGCCGACAAGGATGACTCAACAATATTCCATTATTTGTCACATTAAATGATAAAATGTCAAAGTAAGAGCTAAAAAGGGAGACGTCAGGCCCCTCTGAGGGAGATGTTGGCCATTTTTGGGCATCATCAGCATCCAGAAGGCAAAATGTTGGCCCCTCTAGGGCTCCTGCAGGCTGCCACACATGCCAAATGGTCCAAGAACACTGCAACATCCTCCAGAAAACGTCCAACCTACCCTGGGTGGCATCCTGTCCATCAAAGCCATCATCTCATCTGTAGGGGGTGATCCCCCCTAGGTTGATCTCTGCCAAAGTGTCCTGGTGAGGGCATCCTTCTATCTTCTTCATGCAAGGGCTCATCACGATGTTGTCCTGCCTCTGCCATCCCAACAACCATCTGATGGGCTCTTCAGCCCCATGGAGGTCCGAGCTAATCATCTCCCCATGTGTACCGGTCCTCTGGTACCTGTCTGCCGGGTATGGTCCTGCACATCAAAAACTGTGCCCTCCATGGGCTCATCAGTTCTAGAGATCATAGCAATGTAAATCACATTTCATCATTAAAGTTATCAAATATATGCATGAAACCCCTAACATATCATCTAAGAGCTCAAAGACATTACACAGATCTACTATACAAAGCTAAGGAAACCAACAGAACAACCTATTGGGCTAATATCCACAAGAGATGGAAAGTTTCCTCAAAAGATTATTCAAGCCATGTTTAATGAGGTGATATGGTTTTTAGGGATGTCCAGTCATAGTAAGACCAAGGGCAGGTGTTGTCTGTGGTTGCCTTTGTAAGAGTCGAGCTGTACTCGTCATGGATGCATTTTTTCCAAGCCCTTTATTGCCTTCATTTTTCTTTTATTTATTTTTCTTTCTTTTTTACTACAAGGTCTAACCAGAGGACACTGCCTTGGCTTGGTGGCCAGAGTTGACAGCATTACCCACTGGTATCTTCGAAGAAATGATAAGGCTGGCTCGTGATGAGACCCCCTTTCCTTTGGCCATGCAACCAAAGGTCACTGCCCTGGCTTGGTGACCAGATAGTGGCAATGTCATACAGCTGGATACCTATGAACATAATGGGCCGGCTCGTGATGAGACCTCCCATCCTCTTGGTTAGGTCTTGTTTTTTTATCATTTTTCTTAGGGTCCCTCAGTTTCTTATTGAGAGGATTTTTATTGCCTTCTCAGGGATCCCCTGGGCAAAGCATCTCTAGGTTTTATTTCCTATGGATTTTATCTTTTACCAGCTGCTTTTACCCCCTGGGCCTTTAGACCCTTCTTCCCACAAGACAAAGTGTAACCCTGAAAGGTCATCCTGATGGCCAGACTAGGCGAATGGGATGGATGAGCGGGGTATAAGATGTAAATATGATAAGATGGTGGGAGCGGACGATGGCTATGCAAATCCCCTTTGGTGGCTAACCAAAACCCATGAATATCAACTTGCTAGGTCACCCAATCAATCACCCCAACAATGGTCCAGTGGATTAGTGTAAGATCCAAGCAGTCATCAGAAATGAAAGGAACCTAATGCATATATAA
>ML780384.1:2820-18870 GCA_009831015.1 Picea engelmannii
ATTTCTGTAGATCTAGGTTATACAATAAGTGCCATACAACCAATAGCCACTCTATGGAAAATCCTTAAACCCTCATAACCATTTCTCATGTATACAAAAAAATCCAACTACACATATAAATAAGACATACCTTTTGAACATGTAGACAGATCTGTTGTACCTTATCACTATAGACCTTCCTGGGAGCTTGCTTTCAGACTCTAGAGACCTAGCATCTTCATCTCCTCAATTTTTCATGTCTTTTCCCATTTTTATGCACCTTGTTATACTTCCATCCTGTGTACATACATGTCATTCTCCACTGTAGCCCAAGTACACCTAAAAAACTAGGGTTTTTTTTCCCAGTATTTTCTACAATTCTGAAACTTTCACCGTCAACCCTTCGTGTTACCTCAGACTTGTGTAAATTCAGATGTATCAATGAGTACCCACAATAAACCTTACACAATAATAGATATTCAATGTGCTCAATAGGTGCTAATACGATAGCCTTGCTCTCTTATTTATACTTCCATGTAGCTTCCTCAAGGGGTTACCTTCTAACCAACTTAACCCAATTTTCTTATTTTAGGGCTAACCCACTTCTAACCACTTATCCACTTATAACCACTTTAACCACAAATAGTAAACTCTCCACTTCTAGTTGTAACTAAATTATTTTCTTATTGCAACAACTTAACCCATGATTAACTCCTAGTTTCACCAACTTGACTAGTCAACTTCTTCTAGGAGCTTCTAGAATAATTTAACTTATTTGACCTTCTAGATAACTCATGAGGGTTCTCCAACTTTACAAGACCATAAATCTCTAACCATGAGGAGTTATGTGACATTCCTCATATCAATAGAAATGACATGACATGTACTAGCCATCTAGAATAGTCTTATCTGCGGATATACTAACCTTCATACCATTATACATAAAAAAAACTTAAGTCCCTTAACTATACTGTTGGGGCTGCCCAAATTTTCTACCAGACTTGCTTCAAGGGATGAAATCAATGAAAACCAACCCAATTGATCAACATAATATTGGGTACAATTTTCAGACATTTATTCATTACAGGTACAAAGTTATGCTTGGTGACTAATCCAAAACTATTCCCGTGAGACTAAGGTAATGTTTGATGAAAATGCTATTATCTTGTTGTTGAAGTTAAGGAAGGTATGCAGGTCCGTGATCACATACACCAGTTCTTTTATAGAGTTACATGTATGTTTTGAGGGTTACATGTTGATGATGTTATGGTTTATGGCATGATTGAGACATGCCATGAGTGATATAGTATATGGTTGAGGTACATGGTTTGAGGAGCAGGTTGGATATTGGGCACATTGTTTGAGACACATTTTTGGTATATGTATGAGGAACTTGTTGGTGATCTATATACATTCTTGGTACACATTTGGTGCATATTCTTGGAATATGGTTGATGCACATTTCATGGTACATGGTATGGTGTTGATGCACATGGTTGATGTACATGGTTGGTACATGGTATGGTTTTGATATACATAGTTGATGTACAATGTTGGTACATGACTGATGGTACATGTTGATGCATGGTACATGTTTGATACATGGTATGGTACATGCACATATCTTGTGATGATATGTTGGTGTTCTTGATGCATGCTTGGTAGAGGCATGTTTTGTTGATGATGAGCATATGGTTTGATATATGTTCTTGGTGATATTGGCATGAGTTGCATGAGGATGAGAGTGGATCTAGTTTCGTGGATGATACAGTGACAAGTTGGAAAGGTTGATGTGACAGTGACAGTGACAGTGACAGTAACAATGATAGTGGCAATGGCAACAACAATGACAGTGGTAGTGACAAAGTTTGTGGAAGTGACAGTGACAGAGTCCATGACAGTTTGTCTACATTTATATTTCAGGGTAGCAAGATGGGGCATTGAAAGGGTGTTGTATCCTCCTTCTGGTTGGATTCATAGAATCAGGGAGTTGGATATTCCTTCAAGTTGATGTCTGGGAACTATGTGGTTGGAGCAGGAGGACTTAGGGGGTTGTAGCCTCCTTTTGGTTGGAGCCAGAGAATTCAGGGAGTTGTAGCTTCCTTCGGGTTGGAGCCTAAGAATAGGGGGTTGAAGCCTCCTTCCAGTTGCAACTGGAGAATTTGGAAGTTGGTTCTTCCTATGAATGAATTCTTGATATATATAAGAAAGTGTTTTGTGGTTTTCTCCCATTTTGGTTTCCATGAAAAACCTGGTGCACTGTGTTCTTGATGTGATGTTGATGTGATGTTGCCTATGCTTATATATATATATATATATATATTGGATGCATTAATAGATGATACATTGATGATGAACTATTGAACACTATTGGTAAAAGTTAAAGAATACATATTGTGGTTAAAAGTGGTATAATTTCTCATTACTAATTCAACCCCCCTTTCAGTAATTGAACACCAAAGACACTAAGAAGTATGGATTTTGGCTTCACTTTTTTCATGAGAAGAGAAAAAGGAAATATATCCCATTTTCATGGAAGATCGGAGAAATTGTATTAAGAATCATAACCAAAATCGATGAATTCTCATCCCATTTCGATAATTTGAATTTGAAATATGCAGAAAAAATAAAAGGGTTTGACCCAAGTCATATTTGTTTTTACCACATACAGTCAGTAGGATTCAATAATGCATTTACCCAAACAATTATATTTAGGGAAGAAGAGGGAAATACTCAAGATACTCTGGTGCAACCTATTGACAATATTGAGACTCTAATAAGCACTACATATCATCCTAAGAAAAAAGGAAAGGCTACAAATGAAAAAGGTGCCCAATCTCTAGCAGTTTCATAGAAAGTGGCTTACCCAAGTACAATGTTCAAACAATAGCACAACAAAAAAATATTTCAAGTGGCAATTCAAGTGGAGGAGGTGATAAAAATCCTCAAGGAAAAATGGAAAATCCCCACAAAATTCAAGTAAGAAAGAAGAGAAAGGTTTCCCCATAAGAAGAGTTAGAGCAACATGTATCGAAAAATGAAACAAATAAATTATCTCTTGAGGATATGGATCTTGAAGTTGATATTTAAAATATACATTTCCTTGATGAAGAATAGAGATTACAAGAAACCCAACAAATTTCAGTTGAAATAGCTGCACAAGATGAATATTTTTCAGAAGAAGAATAACTTACTGTACAAAATGCACTATTTGACAGAGATTCCAGAAAGCTAGTATTTGAAGGAGTAAATCAGAAAAACAAAAAAGGAAGATCACATTTTGAATATGATCTTAGTAAGTTTCTTGCATCTCAAATTTATAAGATACACAAGGTAATTGATGATGCCTTGGATGTTTCAATTGATGAATTAGAAGCTCATAATTCCAAATTAAAAGAAAAAGTTAGAGAACTTGATGCAGGAGCATCTCTCCACGTAGCCAGCCAGCCAGCCAGCCACGTCAGCGCGTGTGCATTTAAAGCGAGAAGAGAGGCGCAGCCTCATTTGAATTTGAAATGAATTTAATTGAATGTCTTAGGCTGGTGAGCCATGAAAGTTGTGCCTTTGTGTAGGCGTTAGATAGGATCGGCTTTAATGCTAGAATGGCTGAGATCTAGATCTGATCCTGGACTAGACAACCCATTCTTTGTAATTGAATGTAATTTATTAGAGTAGGTAGACCTGGAGGGAAGCGCTCGATAAGCCCCTCAGGTAAAAGAGATTTTGATATCTCATTTTGAGAGAGAGGAGTTAGAGTAGAGTAAGTGATGGTAGATTTGAGGAGCCAGAGAGAGCTCAAGAACACCATTTGTAAAATACATGCATTTTCCATGTTAATATAATTAGAGAGCAGTTTTTCCTGCATTATTATATCTTATATGCATGTCTGTGAGTGTTCATTATATGTTGTGAATGTATGTGTTATGTTGATGTATTCTGCAGGAGTTTTCTTGATTTCAGGTTGAAGGTCTTTGAGGCTTCACGCCAGGAGGGTGTGACAGAACGTTGAGGTTCTGATAGCCATGCACAGAGAATGCACTTCTGAACTCTGAGGAGTCAGACAGAGACGTGCTGAGGCACAAGACTGGAATCATCAACTCAGGGAGAGAATACCTGTGAGGTTGCTGAACACCTCAGGAGGTAAGGCTGTGTAGCTGAGACACAGTTGCAGACAGAATCGTGGAGGATTCTGTAGTTCTCTACCAAGTGGGCATTGAGCATACGCACGAGTTGCGTTGGAGAAAAACTATGCTAAGAGTTTGAAGAAAAACCAGAATCACGGAGGATTATGAGAGCTCTGCTAGGTGGGCATCGAGCGAAGTGCATAAGTGCATAGGAAGACAGAACTGTTGAGTGCTCTGTGAAAGAGGAGAAGATACTCCGCCAGGAGGGCGTTGAGAAAGTGTGCAAGCAGGCACAACAGAGGAAAGAACTGTTTGAGTTCAGGAAGTTGGAGGAAAGGTCCACTGAGGGAACTTTCACTAGGTTGCTGAATACCCAGAAGTACTCAAGAAGAGGCTTGAGCAGAAGGATAGTCAGGAGGGCATCCATTTCATTCTCCATCTGAGGGAGAAGAAGGATAAAATCCCAAGGGGTCTGAGTGTTCGAAGAAGCTCAGGAGAGACAGCGTGGTATATGCGCGAAGACTCTACAGGAGGTAGAGGTCAAACCTCCAAAGATTTGAGAAGAACAAGCTCAGGAAAGGCAGCGTTTCATTCGCGCGCGAGGCTCGAACTCAAGGAGCTCGTGGAGGAAGAAGACAGCAAAGGCCTAGGCCTTTGAAAGAGTGAAATTTTCCCAAGGGTAGGGAAGAAAGCGTAGAAGCTCAGAAGGAGCAGCGATAGCCGTTCGATCGTCAGGAGAAAATATCTAGACCATTAAGGGAGATTACGTCCAGGAGAAGCTACAGCAGGTGGAAACGACGACGAGGATTTGGGTCGTTCGTTGGGAGTGGATGCATGTCACGAGATTACCCACATCGGGAACTTGGGCATTGGAGGTTGGAAGAGGAAGTTATTCAACTTCATGAGTGGTGAGGAGGTGAGAGCTCCGTGTTGTGGGGCCTAGCTGATGTCATCTCGGGATATCGGCACTTGAGAACGAAATGGGGCCATAGGAGTCGGCAGGCAGACAGGTGGCACATTGCATCTCGGGAGCTCGTAAGTAGAAGAGCTGAAAATTTGGTGTCAAGAGTCGCGATGCGCGAGGACACAAGGAAGCGGTGAAATGGCGAGAGGATTGGAGCCATCCATCTGATAAGGACAGGTGGCATAGATCAAGGAGATCTCACGAACTCGGGAGTTTGCAGGGTAAAGGCTCAAGTGTTGGGCATCCCAAGTTACGAGGTCACGAGGTCACGAAGTAGCGAGAAGGTAGGAGCCGTCCATCTGAGGAGGACAGGTGGCAGAGATCTAGATGATCTCGTGAACTCGAGAGTTCGTAGGGTGAAAGCCCAAGTATTGGGGGTTCAACATCGCAAGGTGCGAGGACACGAAGCGACGAAGGAGCGAGAGGATCGGGATCGTCCATTGAGGAGGACGCATGTCAGAGATCTAAGGATCTCTCGAACTTGGAAGCTCACAGGGTAAAGGCCCAAGCATTTGGTACTAAAAGTCACGAGGTTGCGAGTAAGCGAGAGAAGGACAGCCGTTGAATCCAGATCGTAGGAGGACTGTTGGATCCATGCGAGGGATCATGTCTCGGGACCTCGCAAGAAGAGGTTAGAGAATTTTGGTGCGGGGATTGCGAGGTTATGAGAAGGCAATATCCCAATAGCTGGAGGTTAGTGTGGGCCATAGCAGAGTCGGCGAGCAGAGTACAGGTGGCACGAAGCCCTCGGGATCTCACGGCGAGAAGTCCTGAAATATTGGTGTTAGGATTCACGATCCTGCGAGGCCTGAAGTCTCAGCGAAGCAAAGGACCGTTGAAAGGTCAACTCTGGTGCACCTCGGCACTTCGGCACATCAAGTGTCGAGAGTTGGAAAATCAAGAACTTGGTATAGCGAGTTACGAGGTCGCGAGGGAGGTAAGGCCACGGTTGCGGAGGCGTGGTCGTATGCGACCGGAGCTAAGCTCATGAGAGCTCGTGCATGAAAGGAGCTCATCGCAAATCGAGGATTCGAGAGGACTGTGACACTCGACAGCGGGAACCGCGAAACCCCGAACCCTGATACTTGAGTCGGGGATAACCTCGGAAAAGCGCAGAAGGCCGAGGGGTGGAAATAAGGACCTGTGGAATGGGTATTTGCAGCAGCGATTCCAGCAGGAATCTAAAGATCCGCTTCGGCTCTGAAACAATGAAGATTGGAACAATCTTGTGAGTAGGAGGTCGAGGAGAAGAGACCCTACGGGGTGTTAGGTAGGACCTCTCTATGTCAGGTGGTATCAGAGTGGGAATCTATTTGTATATTGCAAACAGAGGAGCAGGAGGAAGGCAGAGTTGCTGAGGACTCTGTGAGGACTTGCTTGCAGATAGGCAACAGTCTATAGACAGTCAACAGGACTGTAAGATGAAGTTGGAAACACTCAAGATGCAGAGTGACAGCAACAGACCTGTCAGGGAGGTAGACAGGGACAACAAGATGGCTACTGAAGGCCATAGGAAGAAAAGCAAGGTAGAAAAGCTTGCAGAGGAAGTAGAAATGGATGGAGAACTCTATGAATTAAAGGCAGACATAGAGGAATTCGAACTGCAGATGCGGTAGGATAGGAAGAGGAGATGAATGCGCGAATTGCCCATGAAGAAGGAAAAAGAGAAATGGCCAGTCGGGGAGTTGATGGTCATGAGACAACGTAGGCTGTTGAGAAAATGGTTGAGGTATGATGAAAACCTCAAGGCCACAGAGGAAGAGATGATTGATCACTGTTGGCCAGATACGGGAAAGGGTCTCGATGATTGGGATGATAAAGAAGATAAATTGGGATCGTCTGAAGATCTCATAGACTGCCAGGAGAGCAGTGGAGAGTTTCCATATTGCCAGATGGGCAAGGGAACAGAGAATGATGAGAGATCGCTGAGGGATCTCGAAGACTGCCAGGAGGGCAGTGGAAGCATCTCAGACTGCCAAGTGGGCAGAGATGAACATTCGAGACTGTCTGAAAGTCTCATGGACTCGGAGGACAGTTCAATTCAGCAAGGAGTGTTTATGAATATGGGATCGGTTGATCTCATAGTTTGCCAAGAGAGCAACAGGGGCATCCCATATTGCTAGGTGGGCAGGGATGAGCAGATGAGATTGTCTGAGGGTCTCATAAATCCAGAGATGAATTTGGATCAGCAGGTGTAGTTGACAGAAGAGGAGGAAGATCAGAATGATATTCTGATGATTGGGGGAATTGGAGTATTCCTACCATGTGCCCAGGAGGAGGCAGAAATTTGTGTTGCAGATGGTGCAATAGCAGAACAGTCACAGTTGGAGATGGTTGTTAAAAGGAAATTGGAGAAGACATTTGAGACTGCCCAAGTGGATGAAGGGAAAGAGAATGAGCATTCCGAGGAATGGCTCAATGACTTCAGCCAAGAAGTTGAGGAAGCTGCAGCACTGAAGCTGACAGCAGAAGCAGAAGCAGAAGCAGAAGAAGAAGATGAGCATTCTGAGGGATGGCTCATTAGTTTCAACCAGGGGGCTGAAAAGAAAGAAGCTGTAGCACTGAGGCTAGCAGCAAAAGAAGCCAAGGAGCAGGTAGGTAAAGTTATCACTCCATGGGAGATGGAGCTGGAAATGCTGGAGGATTGGTTGAACAATCCAGAGCTAGCGAAAGAACTGGCAGAATTTGAGCTGTCAGGGAAGATGACTGAACAACAAGTCAGTCAAAGGGGGACTGCAGAGCTGAAGTCTGCAACAGAGTGGCAACTTGACGCCATAGATGAAAAAGAAGATGAAGAAGATGGCATGGGAGATCATAGTGATCTTCCCAATGGCCAAAAATTTTTGCAGCTGAGGAGACTGCAACAACAGGGCCAGCCATTGGAGAAGCTGGACCAAGAGATAGAGGACATCAGAAGGTTAATGATGAGATCAGAAGAAACTACCAGGGAGGAGCAACCGAGCAGAAGGAAAGAAGCAGCAACAGTAGCAGCGCAGCAGAAGCAGTAGCAGCAGCAGAATGGAGCGGATGAATAGCTCCAAAGACTTATTTGGGATCCAGGAGGATTTCCAACCCCTTATTGGGAAGCTCATGAGAAGGAGCTCATGATTTTTGTAGCTGTGGAGTATGATGCAGGAGCATCTCTCCACACAGCCGGCCAGCCAGCCAGCTACGTCAGCGCGCGTGCATTTAAAGCAAGAAGAGAGGCGCAACCTCATTTGAATTTGAAATGAATGTAATTGAATGTCTTAGGCTGGTGAGCCATGAAAGCCGTGCCTTTGTGCAGGTGTTAGATAGGATCGAATTTAATGCTAGAATGGCTGAGATCTAGATCCGATCCTGGACTAGACAACCCATTCTTTGTAATTGAATGTAATTTATTAGAGTAGGTAGACCTGGAGGGAAGCGCTCGATGAGCCCCTCAGGTAAACGAGATTTTGATATCTCATTTTGAGAGAGAGGAGTTAGAGTAGAGTAAGTGATGGTAGAGTTGAGGAGCCAGAGAGAGCTCAGGAACACCATTTGTAAAATACAGGCATTTGCCATGTTAATATAATCAGAGAGAAGTTTTTCCTGCATTATTCTGTCTTATATGCATGTCTGTGAGTGTTCATTAAATGCTGTGAATGTATGTGTTATGTTGATGCATTCTGCAGGAGTTCGCTTGATTTCAGGTTGAAGGTCTTTGAGGCTTCACGCCAGGAGGGTGTGACAGAACGTTGAGGTTCTGATAGCCGTGCACAGAGAGTGCACTTCTGAACTCTGAGGAGTCAGACAGAGACGTGCTGAGGCACATGACTGGAATCATCAAATCAGGGAGAAGAATACCTGTGAGGTTGTTGAACACCTCAGGAGGTAAGGCTGTGTAGCTGAGACACAGTTGCAGATAGAATCGCGAAGGATTATATAGAGCTCTGCCAAGTGGGCATTGAGCATACGCATGGGTTGCATTGGAGAAAAAACTCTGCTAAGAGTTTGAAGAAAAACCAGAATCACGGAGGATTATGAGAGCTCTGCCAGGTGGGCATCGATCGAAGTGCATAAGTGCACAGGAAGACAAAACTGTTGAGTGTTCTGTGAAAGAGGAGAAGATACTCTGCCAGGAGGGCGTTGAGAAAGTGTGCAAGTAGGCACAACAGAGGAAAGAACTCTTTGAGTTCGGGAAGTTGGAGGAAAGTTCCACTGAGGGAACTTTCACTGGGTTGCTGAATACCCAGAAGTAATCAAGAAGAGGCTTGAGCAGAAGGATAGTCAGGAGGGCATCCATTTCATTCTCCATCTGAGGGAGAAGAAGGATAAAATCCCAAGGGGTCTGAGTGTTCGAAGAAGCTTAGGAGAGACAGCGTGGTATACGCGCGAAGACTCTACAGGAGGTAGAGGTCAAACCTCCAAATATTTGAGAAGAACAAGCTCAGGAAAGGCAGCGTTTCATTCGCGCGCAAGGCTCGAACTCAAGGAGATCGCGAAGGAAGAAGACAGCAAAGGCCGAGGCCTTTGAAAGAGTGAAATTCTCCCAAGGGCAGGGAAGAAAGCGCAGAAGCTCAGGAGGAGTAGCAACAACCATTCGATCGGCAGGAGAACAGATCTGGACCATCAAGGGAGATTACGTCCAGGAGCAGCCACAACAGGTGGAAACGACGACGAGGATCTGGGCCGTTCGTTGGGAGCAGACGCATGTCACGCGATTACCCACATCAGGAACTCAGGCATTGGAGGTTGGAAGAGGAAGTTATTCAACTTCACGAGTGGTGAGGAGGCGAGAGCTCCATGTTGTGGGGCCTAACTGATGTCATCTCGGGATATCGGCACTCGAGAACGAAATGGGGCCATAGGAGTAGGCAGGCAGATAGGTGGCACATCGCATCTCGGGAGCTCGTAAGTAGAAGAGATGAAAATTTGGTGTCAAGAGTCACGAGGCATGAGGACACGAGGAAGCGGTGAAATGTCGAGAGGATTGGAGCCGTCCATCTGATAAGGACAGGTGGCAGAGATCAAGGAGATCTCACGAACTTGGGAGTTCGCAGGGTAAAGGCTCAAGTGTTGGGTAGCGCAAGTTACGAGGTCACGAGGTCACGAAGTAGCGAGAAGGAAGGAGTCGTCCATCTGAGGAGGACAGGTGGCAGAGATCTAGATGATCTCGCAAACTAGGGAGTTCACAGGGTGAAAGCCCAAGTATTGGGGGTTCAACGTCGTGAGGCAGGAGGACGCGAAGCGACGAAGGAGTGAGAGGATCGGGACCGTCCATTGAGGAGGACGTGTGTCAGAGATCTAAGGATCTCTCGAACTCGGAAGCTCGCAGGGTAAAGGCCCAAGCGTTTGGTACTAAAAGTCATGAGGTTGCGAGTAAGTGAGAGAAGGACAGTCGTTGGATCCGAATCTTAGGAGGACCGTTGGATCCACGTGAGGGATCGTGTCTCAGGACCTCGCAAGAAAAGGTTCGAGAATTTTGGCACGGGGATCGCGAGGTTGTGAGAAGGAGATATCCTGACAGCTGGAGGTTAGTGTGGGCCATAGCAGAGTCGGCGAGTGGAGTACAGGTGGCACGAATCCCTCGGGATCTCGCCGCGAGAAGTCTCGAAATATTGGTGTTAGGATTCACGATCCTGCGAGGCCCGAAGTCTCAGTGAAGCAAAGGACCATTGAAAGGTCAACTCTCGTGCACCTCGGCACTTCGGCACATCGGGTGTCGAGAGTTGGAAAATCAAGAACTTGGTATAGCGAGTTACGAGGTCGCGAGGGAGGTAAGGCCACGGTCGCGGAGGCGTGGTTGTATGTGACCGAAGCTAAGCTCAGGAGAGGTCGCGCGTGAAAGGAGCTCATCGCAAATCGGGGATTCGAGAGGACTGTGACACTCGACAGTGGGAACCGTGAAACCCCTAACCCCGATATTTGAGTCGGGGATAACCTCGGAAAAGCGCAGAAGGCCGAGGGATGGAAATAAGGACCCGTGGAATGGGTATTTGCAATAGCAATTCCAGCAGGAATCTAAAGAGTCGCTTCGGCTCTGAAATAATGAAGATTGGAACGATCCTGTGAGCAGGAGGTCGAGGAGAAGATACCCTGCGGGGTGTTAGGTAGGACCTCTCTGCGTCAGAACTGGAATCCACCTTGATGCCTCCCCCTATTCTTGCAAGCTCGTTAGCCATTGGGAAGCCAGAAACACCTAATTTGAAGTTGAAGGGATCATCAAGTTTGTTAATGCATCTCAGAAAAGCTTTGAGGAAAATATAAAAATAAGATTGTCACTCATCATGGAAGCATGGGATGTATCTGGTAATATTACTTCTTTTGTATCTCGAGTAAATGATTATAATGAATTCCTTAAAGAAGATTATAAACATAAATAAGGTTTTTACAAAGATGTCGCTATACCATTTGTAATCAAAGTTTCCAACATGACCGAGCTCAAAATAAGGGAATAATACTTGCCAACCCCGTCCATAATGAAACAATTGAAAGCATGCTATATCAAATAGATCAGTAATTTGAAGGACATTATGGACGATTTCAATGAAATTGTAAATAAAAATGAAATGTTATTCAAAAAACTCACCGAGATAGAATTGATAGGAAACATTGGAGAAGTAAAAGACCCAAGATTAATTGTAAATTCTATATTTATGACGAAGCAACAATTTGAGGAACACGTGGACATATTGAAAAACATTTCAGCTGAAAAGTTCAATAGTATAATTTATTAAAATGAAAGAGAAATTGAAGTTTGGCTAGTAGATTATGCAAACAAAAATCAAGAGATTGAAGAGTAATTCACAATATTTCACATGACTTAAGAGATTTGGAAGGTGAGTTATTTGATGTTAAAATTAAACATGAGATAAACATGGCTCTGATGAAGGATTACATAGAAGAATGGTTTTAAAAATCCCTAATCAAGATTACCGAGGAAAATCAAGAAACAACAGTTAGTACCGGTCCAGAACCCGTTAGCAAGGAAGATAAAAGGACACCGAAAACATCAAAGTAAAGGAGATATTCCATCATGGTAAGTCTATATTGATGACATTTATTCCTTTTTTCAAAGTTCATCCAGTTCTATTCATTGGAAGAATATAACCAAATTCTGTTAACTTCTCTTTTGTCTTTAGTCCAGATTTTGTTGCTCACGCCTTGTTCCAGTTTTGCATCTTCTTCTTTATCTTTCTCATATGTATTTAATGGTCCAAGGAAGTTCCAATCCCAATCCATTTGTGGACGAACACCTTTAATTTTCTAAGACTATAAAAGACTCATATTATTTTTGAGAAATTCCAGAGAACTATTTCAGAGTTAATTTCGATTGTTTCTTGTAACTATGAGTTTTGTGTATAAGATATTTGAAGTTGACTTATCAAACTCTTATCTTTTACCTCAATAAGTAATTATCTTTCAAAGTTATCTTGTGCGCTGGACCATTTTCCTTTTCTATTTTGAATGTGATCACGAATATCTAAAAAATGTTATGGATGTGAGAATTTTCTGTCATTTCTTGGAATTTATTCATTTCTAGCAAATGTGATGTTTATGGTTCTTGGTCCATTTATGAGGAACTCTTGCATTTTATGATATTTTAAATTTCTTTGAGTGATAAAGATTTGGGTTTGTCTTATTGGAATAATCCAATTTATGTTTTAAAATATTTGAAAAAATCACAAAGGAGTACCACCTCTTTAAAAACACAAGGGGATTAATATCCTCATCAGGTTGTCCTTTCGGTCTTAGCAGATTCAAACGTCAACATTTTTGGTGACAATACTGGGGAACTCGAATTTTTTTTGGGTTTTATACCAATATTACTCATGACTCAAACTGAACAACACTAGTTGCAAATTGGATTGTGAAACCAAAGAAGTATTTTACATCAATTGTACAATCTAGTCCTCGAAACTACTTAGACTCCCGAAGAATTGGAAAGATCTTATAAAAATATTTTTCAAGAAGAAAAAAGAGAAATTATTAGAAGACAAATTAGAGAATAAAGGAATTGAAACTGGAATCATATAAAGGCCATGTTACTAGAAGTAAAAGCAATAAAATCGAAGAAAAAGGAGAAATTTCAAATCCCAAAGAAGAAAAATCTCAAATCATGGAGTATATAGAAGAAATAAATGAGGAAAGGCGTGAGAGGTGCATAATTAATAAGGGCCAAAAATTCCCCTCTCAATATTCAAGGAGAGAAACATCCATTACCAACTCTCCCACAGGGAGCATTGCCAATATTTTTTGGAGACGAAAGAGTTGATCCTAAAAGACATATGGATTTGTTCTTAGAAATGTGTGATTTTCATTTGATACAACATGATGATTTTATGGTGAGATTATTCCTCTAGACACTGACCAACCAGGTATATGAATGGTACACATCTCTTCCCATAAGATCTATTTCAAATTTTGATTATATTCAGAGATAATCTTTTACCATGTATTCTCCTCCAGTAACATACCATACTCTCCTCACTAATTTCACCCAAATTCACATAATTAAATGAGAATTTTTTTCGAGATTTCAATCTAATAGTTTTCAAAACACTCAATAAAATACATGAAGAGAAAAATCCAAATGATCTAGCAATACTGGGATGTTATAAAAATGCAATTCCCTCAAACGTGAAGTTTTCCATTAGAGATTTTTTAATTGAATATTTATATCATTCAATACAAAATTCCACGGAAATGGGAGAAATTATGTTGGAAACTAGTTTAGACCCTGAATTTGTCCTTGGAAAAAATAAAAAATGAATGGATGATCTTACCATTTATGATCAAGCGACATCGACTTCAGGAAGAGTCGAAGATCAAAGAAATAATAATATTGAAACTCAAGGAACTAGTTCAAAGGAACAATCCCTAATTTAAGAAATGACCCAAAGTTTGCACAAGAAATGAAGCAAAAGATGGAAATATCCCAAATGAATCGAACTATCCGATAGATGCAAAATTAAATCATTAGATTAAAGAGGAATGATAATTATAATCCTAATCTGAGAATGCATGTTCCATAGCAAAGGAGGAATCCAATTCATTAAAAAAGAGCAAGAAATTATGGTATTGATGATCAACAAAGACAAATATTGCAAGGGCAAAAAATCCAAACGCAGTAGTACTTGAAGATGCTTTCGATGAACAAAATATCAATAAAGAGGTACACTATATTCAAGAATAAAATCTTGAATCTGTAAAGACAGATGAAGGTGAGTCATCCATGTATATATTCAATTAGCAAGAGGAGAAAGATATCTCACAAGAAAATGTTGTCCAATCACAAGCACAAGTAAATAAATTTAGACCAAAAGAAAATGTAGAAAAAGAAAAAGAAAAGGAAAAGGAGAAGAACAAATCAAGTGGTTTGGAAATAAGTAAACAAAAAAAAGTTTTAAATCCTCCTCAACAGATGACATATAATATAATTGAAGATATTTCCAAATTGAGAATCACCTTGTGTTTCATGGAAGTGATTAAAATTCCATAGAAGAGAGAAAACCTTGTAAGAATTTTGGATGAGCCAAGTAGTAGAATGGATTATGTTGCTAAAAATCCAAGGTAGAGTCAAAACATATCAATAGTCAGGTTGAAAGGAAAAGGTCCCCCTTTTTATATTTCAATAGAGAATCATGATGTATCACTTCATAATTGTTTGGTAGACACCGAAGCAACAAATAACATTATGCTCCTAGTAGTAATGAGGGTGATTGGTATGAGTTGTACTAGATATTATGAGACAGGTGAGGGAATTTATGCCATTGATTCCAGAAAAGTTCTTTCTTATGGAGAAATTAAAGACTTCTATGCTTGGATCACAGCCACCCCTCATATCATCACAGTTTTCACCATCATTGTGGTTGATATTCCTCCAACCTATGGATTAGTCATCATAAGTTATTGATCATCAATGATTGGAGGTTATATCATGAATGATGGTAGTTGCATGATACTACCAAATAATATCGAACAATGCTCAAGGTTCTGCGTGAGAATAGAAAGCTTTTCTCTTTCAAGAATAAAGAAAATGAATTGATAGAATACTATGTTGATGTAGGTATCGTAAATTATGTTGTGCTTGATTCAGAACAATTAAATATTTCAAAAGGGAATAAAACTCTTTCAATGGATTATGGAGAATGTCATTCGATGGTGTATGTTCAAGTTCAGGGAATGGTGTTGGAGTTGTATTCAAAATTCCTGATAAAATTATACATCTGCATGTTATCATATTGGAATTTCCTTGCACAAATAATGAAGCAGAGTATGAGACATTGATTCAGGGGATGATCCTGGCACTAGAAATGAAAATTGAAAATTTGATTATAAATGGTGATTATGAATTGGTTATAAACCAAATAACTCAAAAATACAAAATAAAAAAGAAAAGGTTGAAACTTTATGTGAAAAGAGTAAATGAATCGATGGAATTATTTAGTTCATTTAACATATATTTTGTTCCTAGAGAACAAAACCACAAAGAAAATTCTTTGGTTCTTGTTGCATCATTGTTTAATCCAGATGATCTCTAGAATAAGAACACTTTTCAAGTAAAAATAACTTTTAGACCCTCAATTCTTGATAATCAAGAATCAATCCAAGTATTTGAGAATGATGAAGAGTTGAATGATTTCCTTGCTAATGAGGATGACCTTGAATAAAGTAATAATAATGTTGCACGTGTTCCAAAATATTGCATCAAATTTGAGTCTTTCTTTACAAGATATGATCAAGCCAAAATTTTAAAAGAAGAAGAATCTGTGCGAAAAGTGAAAGGAACACAAAAGAGAAATATTGGAACATAAATTTCCCCTAGATATGTGAATCTTGGGATCGATTGCACTCCAAAAGAAATTATCCAATATACTACATTATTTGAATAATACTTTTATGTTTTTTCATGGACCTATGATGATCTCAAGGCATATGACAAATCAAAATTCCAACATATCATACCATTGAAAGTGGGGGTTAATACTTTTAAACAAATATATATATATATATATA
>ML780384.1:18955-49901 GCA_009831015.1 Picea engelmannii
CTTGTATGTCCATGTTAGATGGATTTTTAGGATATAATAAAGTATTATTTGCAGAGGAGAACATCCCTAAAATTTCTTTCATATCACCATGGGAGACCTATGCCTACGCTCACATGCCTTTTGGCCTAAAGAATGTTGGAGATACTTTTCAAATAGACATGGATCATGCTTTTAAGGATTTAATAGGGAAGTTTATGGTTGATTATAAAGATGATCTCACTGCCCATTCTAGGATAAGGGAAGAACATATCAATCATTTAAGACAAGTTTTTGAAAGGTGCATATTATATGGAATTTCTCTTAATCCAAAAAAGTGCTTGTTTGTAGTTTCTGAAGGGAAATTATTGGGGTATATAATCAACAATAAAGGAGTTTACATTTATCCTAAAAGAATCAAAGTCATCATTGAATTAAATCCTCCAACTTCAAAAAAGGGTGTACAAATATTTTTTGGAAAGATAATTTTTGTAAGAATATTTGTTTCATATTATGCAACTATTGTCAAACCAATCAATCTGCTGCTTAAGACAGATCAAAGATTTGAATGGACGCAAGATATCCAAAATTCCTTTAATAATATCAAACATGAAATCACCACAACACCTATATTAATCAGTCCTAACTCTGACAAAGATTTTATCATATATTCTTTTGCTACAGAAGGAATCATGGCTTCGGTCCTTACACAAAAAAATCTCAGAGGAGAAGAGCTTCCAATAAGCTTCATGAGAAAGACCCTTCATGATTATGAACTAAAATACTCAGAAATTGAAAAACAAGTTATTTCTCTAGTCAAGGCGGTGGCTCACTTCCAAAGTTATATTTTGAATTCTCATGTTATAGCATATGTTCCTTCATCCCCAGTAAAGATGCTCTTAAATCAACAGTTAAGAGAAGGAAAATGGGAAAATTGGATGGATAATATTCAAGAGTGTGACATAGAGATTACACCACTGAAAGCCATTAAAGGACAAGGATTATGTAAGATTATTGCATACAATGATTCGTTAAATGGCATAATATATTGTTCACTTGGGAAGCCTATACTAACTTAATAATGGTACATACTATTTTCTATTTGAGATATGGAAAATTCCCAAACAACATGACTCCCAAAGAGAGAATAGCATTGAAAATGAAGTCAACTCAGTATGTATTAGTCACAGAAGTTTTGTTCAGAAGGAATCATGATGGAATACTGTTGATATGTGTAGATTCAAACAAACCCCGAGAATTGTTAAAAGAGTTTCATGAAGGAATTTGTGGAGGAAATTTTTCATCTATTGCTACTTCTCTTAGAATAATAATATCATGGTATTATTGACCAACAATATTTAAAGATTCATATGCAATGGTAAGAAAATGTTTTTCTTGTCAGAAATTTTCTAGAAAGATGAAGAAAGTTGCAATGCCTTTACAACATGTATTAGTAGAATAACCATTTGCACAATGGGGACTTGATTTGATTAGACCAATAAACCCAAAATCAAGCAAAGGACATGTATGCATTCTCACTACCATATATTGTTTTACAAAGTGGAAAGAGGCAATGGATTTAAAAAGGGTTGATTCAAAAGAATTGATAAGATTTCTCAAAGACAATATTCTATCAAGATTTGGATTTCCAGAAAAGTCCATCACTGATAATGGATCAATATTCATTGGATCAAAATTTAACAAATTTTGTGGGGAATTTGGTATTATAATGGGACAATATTCAAATTATTACCCCCAAGGAAATGGACCGGCCAAATCTACGAACAATACTTTGATACAAATTATTAAAAAGACAATTGATCAGAATCAAAAGAATTGGCATTTTAAATTAACTGATGCGTTATGGGAAAGTAGATTAACACCAAAAGACAACCTTGGGATATCTCCATATACATTGTATGAAAAAGAAGAAAAAGTTCCCATTAATCTAGAATTAAACGCCTTGAATCATGCTGTAAATATTGAATAAATAGAAGATATTTATCCTTTGCACATAAGGATAAATCAAATTATGAAGTTAGAAGAAGAACAAGTTGAGGCCTTGAAGAAAATAGATCAGAGACAACACAATGTCAAGAAATATTTTGATCAAAGTGCAACAATCAAGAATTTTCAAAAAGGTGAATTGGTATTTCTCTGGAAGAAAGCTAAAGAAAAATATTCAATGCATACAAAGTTATAATCCCTTTGGATTGGTCCTTACATCATTGAGAAGATATTGATTTTTAATTCACACATGCTTAAAGATATGAAGGGGACAATATTAATGTTGCCAGTCAATGGGAAGCATCTCAAAAGCTTCTTTGCTTGATCAATTTTCTTCCTTTTTGTATTTTATTCCTCTTTTTTGTTTTGTATATTCTCTTTCTTTGACTCCATAGCCCAATGGAGAAGATACTTAGTTTTTAGATTCTAGGTTCTCAATAGCCTACAGGGGGTTACTATACCATAGTTGAAGCCAGTTGTTGACCCCTATATTTTGTTTGTCCTATTACTTCTCGATACTTAGAAAAAAATCTTGTTTTTCTTTTTGTAAAAGTCTACCTTGTCTTTTATTACACCATAATTGGCCATTTTCTTTCACTTCACTGTGGGTTTATGGGTTGTTGTGAGAAATCTCCCCTTGGGGACAAGTGAAGCTCCCCTTAGCAAGGTTTTCTTCGACTAAGACAGAATAATTCAACTGGATATTAACATCCCTTGCTCATGTCTATTCATACATGGAAACAAGAAGAGGGAAATGAAAAGAGAGTGCACCTCTTTTGGAGGTTTTCCTCACAACTCCTTATTGGTCCAACGTTGGATCCATTCCTAGCTCAATCTCGATCTCCATGCACTTCAAAAGAAGGATCTTCCTCTTCTACTACATGTACAAGGTTAGATAAAAGAAAATATAACTATATGAAACAAGCATGATATTCATATATAAACTTAAAAGAGACAAAAGTATGGGAATAGGACAAGCTTATATTAATGAGAAACAAAAAGTAAAACTTACAATCACCTTGATGTGATGCAAACATTCCTCCACACTTCTCCTTTTCATACCCACTCTTGAATTTATTAAGATCATAATGATGATGTCCTTATGGATTCTCCTCCCCTCTTCACCATGGAAATGCTCTCAATATATAGTATTGGGAAGCTTAACCACCATGGAGAAGATCACTCGCTAGATCCACTAAATTGGGATCTCCAATATTTTTAGGGAGAAAATATCTCTCTAGGATTTTAGGGAGAAAATATATCTCAAGGATTAAAGGAGGAAATATCTCTCAACATCCACCAAATTAGGATTTTGTTTTGAGAAACTATCTCAACCATCCATGAGAATCTCGACTTCTCCTTGAGATTAGAAAACTAAATGTGAGGTGGATTCTCACACTAAATTAATTTTCTTTTTTTTGAATAATAATGAATAATATATGTGCACATAGTATTTTGACCTTCATATGATAAATTTATCTCCTAACATGTCTCAGGATTATGACAAACACTCCCTCACTAAAGTGTGACAAATCCACACTTAGTAGTGTGGGAATTTGGTGTGTAACATGGGTTAGCATACTTTTCCTTGTAATTTCACTGTCACCAAAACACCCTTTCACCTCCACGATCCCAAAATTGCACGAAACTTAAAAGAAATTTATTTTTCTTTTCTCACAGTGAATTCGCAGGTCCCTAAGATTCTCATCTCCATTTATCCTACAAACTCGAATGACAATGATGCTTAACCATTTTCTAACCTTTTTCTTCCCACACAACATTTGTGCATTTTTATTCATATCGGACTCGCAGGTTGGCAGACTCAATGTTTACGAGATATAGTGAAAGACTTGACTCAATTGAAGGGGGATCTGTTTCATTTTTTAACGAAATTGACGCCAAAAAAATAACTATGATCATAGAATTTTGATTCATTTTTTAACGAGCTTGACAGAAAAACAAGAACTTTGCTTGTGGCTGATTTATTTTTTACACAAGCTTGAAACAGAGAAAAACTATGCTTAGGGTAGGTTTCATTTTCACACAAGCTTTGAATAGAGAGAAAACTATTCTTGTGGGTACCTGTTTCATTTTTTTAATGAGCTTGAAACAGAAAGAGGAACCATGCTCATGGCTAGTTTCATTTTTTAACGAGCTTGAAACCATAAAATAAACCCTGCTCAGTGTAGGTTTCATTTTTATACAATCTTGAAACTAGAAAAACAATTCTTGGGATTATTTGTTTCATTTTTTAATGAGCTTGACACAGAAAAATAACTATACTTGTAATTCTTTGTTTCATTTTTTAACGATATTGACACAGAAACGAGAAATTTTCTCGAGGTTGGTCTCATTTTTTAATGAGCTTGGAACCAAAAATAAAACTATGCTCATATTTCTCTACCATGGCTTCCAAGAGGTCTTTAGCAGACGAAAGAACAACACTCTGGAAGGAATACATGGTAAGGGACTCACTCAGATCAATAGTGGGGAGAATAAACTCTAAGGTCCCTAAAGATGAAGTTACCATGTTGATTGTTGAATTTAAATCCAAAGAAGATGAGAATACAGTGAGAGGCTTCTTCTCATTGGCAGTTGAAAGCATGGGACATGTTTCCACCTAATTAACTTGTGGTGTGGTGGATACCGCTTACATTTAAGGAACGTTCAAGGAATTTGGATGGTTGGATGTCATATAAGGGACAATGAATGAAAGTTGGTGAATGGTCACAATGTTTCCATTATGAGGGAAAGACATCACTCAAAAGAGTGTGGACATAATAGCTTTCATGGCATAGACATAGTTGTGCCCAAGGAGAAAATTGAAATCCAAGGGTCATTGGACTACCATAACATCAATATAGATAGTTTTCCCTCCTAAGGTGACAGTAATCGAGGAAGGATCCCTAATGGTTAATTGGATCTTCTGTTAAAAGAAAACAGATTATGAGTATCGGGCACAATTTGAGGGGAACCTAGAGATTTCCAAGTGTTCGAGGATAAAAGACTAACATAAGTGCCTTCATCTATAATAGAGTGAAATATATTTATATCACAAACTTGCGCAATGATTTGTAAAGGAAAGTAAGAAGGAAGGCAAGGTGTCGTCAGTCCATTCCAATCAAAAGAAATGACCTTAATACTTGGAGGGGGTTCTGTGGAAACGAGTGAAAATCCCCCCTCTCTGGAGTTATCTGTAGTGACAAGAAGAACCCGAGCAATATATATTTCACTCTTCAAGGGAAGAGTGGGATCGACCGATGGTGGAATCAGTTCGACCACTTGAACTTCACTCTCTATGGGGGAAAGAGTGGGATCCGCGACTGATGATAGAACCAAGTGGACCACTTGAACTTCACTCTCCACGGGGAAAGAGTGGGATATGTTATCCCCTAGCTTAGGGATAACTAAGGAGATCATGTATCAAGGCCCACAGGTCCTATACATAGAGTATTGAGAGCCAGACGACTTGAGCATGGCCCTAGAGGGCCCCTCTTTTCTTCAGTGCAATCCACTTATCACCAGCAACAATATCCATCACACCAGCCTAGTCCTGAAGTAGTGGTGATTCTTGCTCCATGAGGTAATGAGTCTGGGTATCATGGTATGTATCACTCTAATTTTTGAAGCACTTGAACATTTTGTATTGAATCCTTCTTCATTTCATGACATTTTCTTGGAAATTATGCTATTTGCCTCATTCATACCTAGAATGGTGACATGGTTCCCTAGTAAGTTTATTTCCCTTTAGGATGGGTTTTTACTGGGGGGATCTGTGAAAATTCATCGCCAGTTCCCTCCATAATTATCAATCTCCATATTTATTCCTTTTATCTCCCCTATCCTTGTTTGGGCATTTGGATTGGCTACACTAGGAAGGGTTGTACCTAACCTTGTGGGAAGAAGGGGATAAAGGCCCAGAGGGTAAAAGTAGCTGGAAAGAGTTAAAATCCAATGTTGAAACCTTCTAGATTCTTTGCCTAGGGATCCCTGAGAAAGTAGTGAAAAGATTCTTAGTAAGAAAATGGGACCCATCAGATAACATAAGCACTCAAGGTACTAGTTGATGAATAGGAAGTCTCATCACGAGCTGACCTATTATGACCATAGGCATGTAGTGGTATGACACTACCACCTATCTGGTCACCCAACCAGGGTAGTGGCTCTTGGTGGCATAGCCAAGATAAATGGGGTCTCATCACGAGCCAACCTTCTCATTTCCATGAAATGTACATGGATAACATTGTCACCTCTAGTCATCAAGCTAGGATAGTTACACTAAACTATTTCCTTAAAGCACAAGAGAAAAATATCAAAAGAAATAAAACTAAGAGTAAAAAGAAATGAATGGGTTAGGAAACAATTTCATTTATGACAAGGTGTAGCTCACCTTATACAAAGGCACCCACAGGTAAGACTTTACATTTCCCTGTTATCACATGCCCAAATATTTACCCCATGCCACCTCATACACTTACATGACTTAGACTAGATCTCACTTGGGAAACACCCCAAACTCAAGAGAGGTTATCCCAATGGGACACCCTGAGATCTTCTCTAAACATAAATTGTCAAATTTTGTAACATATTTGAGCATTTGTTTGGGTTAAGGGGGTTTTGATGCACATGTTTGTGTAATTTGATTATTGGATGTGATTTACATGCTATGATCTGTGTGACTTATGAACACCTGGAGGGCATACTTTTTGTTGCAGGACCTTGCCCGGTGGACAGGTGCACATGAGGGAATGATTTTCTTGGACCTTCATAGGGCTCAAATCCCACCGATGAATGTTGAGGCCCCATCTAAGAGGCATGACAGGGATTGAAAACTTGCACTAGGAGAAAGAAGGATGTTTCCTTTGGGGCAAATTGGAAGACCTAGACCCAGGGGATCTTGCTCCTCCCACATGGATGTTATCCCTTGATGTCTCTGGATGTCACCATGGATAACCTAGACGTCATCTAGAACTAGTCTTGTCATCTTGGATGACATTTATGAGGCATTTGCACATGTGGGAAGGGTTTCATGCCTTTGGAGGCCCAACGTTTCACCTTCCCTGCCCAATGTTCCATACTTGGGGCTCAAAGTCACCCTATATGAGCATGATGTCACCCTTGGAGTGATTCTTAGATGAAAATTAATTTTATTTTGTCCAGATTTAATTTATGTAAAAAACTGGCCAAGTCGGCCCAATAATTATGAACTAAAATTAATTTTAGGTTAAATTTTGTATAAATAAGCAGAAAGTGATATTCATTTTCATCATAACTTGTCCTTGGAGACAATAGGTATGAAATTTGCTCCCTATTAGGGTTATTAACTGAAATAGTGAGGCACCACTCTTGTTTAAGGCTTTCATTTGAAACTTGGATCAATTTTCAGAGTTTTATGGTGATCTTGCATGGTATACTCATGATTATTCTTGGTGCAAGTAAGTAGAATCTGTATTTTGTAATCTATTGAATGGTTTAAGGTATGGTTTTATTTTCTCATACAAGATTATGAAATTGCATGGTGCATTTAATGCTTGAAGTAAGAAACTTAAGTTGCTACTTTCTTACTTTTTATTTGCCAAGCTTTCACTAAACTGATCTAGAAATTAGTGAAACCCTAGAGCCCTAAATTGCTAGCATTCTAGAGGTTTGAATTTTGTTATTGTTGCATAATTTTTACTCCATAGAAAGGATAAGGAGAGGAAGGCGCTAGGGCCTATAATTTCCTACACCCTTGCACTTTTTCTCTCAAGGAAAAAATATAGGAGGACTTAAGTTGCTACTCCTCCTAGAATTTTTCCCTCTTACAGTTTTGTGTATCATAATTAATTTGCATCCTTAGAAGGAGCCACCCACATTGATTCAATTTACCCCTAAGAGGCACTAGTCTTCAACCCTTGTTTCTTCACAAGAATCATCAAAATTAAAACTCAATCTCTCTACCTAATACCCTACTAACCTAAACTAACTTACTAACCCAGTCTAGGAATACTAACCACTAATCTATTGTTGTTGTTATAGTCACTGTTACAACCATAATTTTGCAGCTTATCCAAACTTGATTGATCACTTAAATCAATCCATAAATTGTATAAGGTAAGGTACAATCAACCAAGACTAAAGTGTTCATCGAATTTCCTTTCTAAATAATTTTCTGAAGATTTTACTACTGTTGTCATTAATTTATTTTTTTGTTGCTACAGTTATCATTGATAGCTTGTTAGAGTTTATTTCTTGATTGACATATATCTATAAATTGTATGAGAAAAGTTTTATCATTTTAGGACTTCACAATATCTTTTTATATTGTATATTCAAGTGCATTTTTTGGATGTTATTGCAACTGTTATTAATTTATTACTTCTGCTATATATTTATCACTTGCTTCATACATTGAATGGTAGCAGTCATCTCTATAAACTTGAATTCTTGTTGACGCAGTCATCATCACTTGTTTCTTCCATAAATTTTGTTGTTATATTAGTAAGGGGAAGGTACACTTTATTCTCCTTTTCTTCATCCAACAAGACTTAAGTTTGTTTTGAGTGACCTAGAGAGAAGGGTGATTAGTCTTACCTTTTCACTTTCCTCAACAAACTAGGTCTTGGGATGTCTCCCTTGGAGTGAGGTTTTCCTCCTCCTAAAGAGAAAGAGGTACCCTATTGGGGTGACAGTGATAAGGTTACCTCCATGTTATGTCAATCTAATCCTACTTTACTTAAGGCTTTGGGAAAGTATATATTGCGCGATAACATTTTTGGCGTCATTTCCAAGGAACTTCGAGTCAATTTTCCTTGTACGACACTTTTTCAGTAAGACTTTTTCCCAAAGTATTTACTTCATGAAGCTTACCTGGAGATTCCATTGATCGTGATTCCTTTTTTTTTCCCTTTGATGATACCTAGAAGGATTATCTGGCGACTCCACTAATGATAAAGCCAACGATGGCTTCTCAATGGGACCCAAGTAATTTTAAACCCTTAGATATGAGTGAAATTCCAGGTTACCCTCTACAAATGCCTATGAGGTATGAAAATTGGCTCCCTGGATTCACTAGTAATGATGAGGTTATAGTCGAACATCACATGGATAATTTTTTGGCTTTCTTTCAACTCCACCCTATCAATGATGATGCTGAAGATTTGGCAATGAAACTTTTTTCTGCCATTCTTCATGGAAATGCTAGGAAATGGTATGATAGTCTCCCTGATGCCAGCATTACATCTATGGACCAATTAGAAGAAACCTTTCACAAGAAATGGAATATTAAAATAGAATATATCCACATTATGGTAAAAATAATTGAATACATGAAACAAAATAAGAACAATACCGTCAAGGAATTCCATACCAGGTTTGAGAATTTGCTACAACAAATTCCTAGAAGCCATCATCCTGAAGAAAGATACCTCGTTTACCTCTATAAAAATGCACTCTTAGTGAAATTAGGATCTCTCCTCAGTGAAAAAAGGCCAAGAACAATCTAGGAATCTTATCACATGGCTAACAATATCTTCAAGGAAAATATCTTCTTGTTCAAGGGAGAACACATATTTACTCCAAAAATAAAAGTTGATGACCCCAAAGATACCCCATATACTCTTAGTTTGGAGATATTTGTTTCCCTTGAGATATTTTCTAGTAAGTTCCAGGAAAGAAGGGAACAAGTCATCCACCAACAAGAGGTTGAGGAGAGGCATCCTAATGAAGGCTTCCAATCCCACGAGGAAGAGAAAGAATTTACTCATGCTTCTACCGAGGATAATGAGGACCTGGTTGAAGAGAGAGAGACCGAAGATATCAAACATGATGACGAAGCATTAACATGTTCTCTTCCCTCTGATGAAGCCATCTAAGATCTTATTCCTCCTACACAAGAATAAGAGAATGAGGTTAGTCATTTTCCTTTTCAGGATACCCTATTCTATGATTCAAAAATTGAAGAAGTAAGGAAATCTTGGGAAGCATTATACCCTTCATATTGTGATAAAGTTGAATATGTAGAGGCAATTCATGAGGATGAAGCATTGATGCTTTATATTCAATTTGATGAATTCATCCAAGTCTTCGATGCTCCTGCACAGGAAGAAATGAATATGGTAAATGTTTACCCTTTCCAATATCTTGAAGATGATTTGTTTTGTGATTTGGAAAGTGAAGAAGTATTAGAGGATCCCTTGGATGCATTAAACACTTCATGTTATGATAAAGTTAGTAACATGGTTGATAATATTGATGATTTCATACAGGTTGGAAGACGTAAATGGGATGTGATTGGTTCTAATGAGGATCTTATTTACGATATGGAAGGATATCTTTGATTGTTTCCTTTACAACAATCATATGATGTTCCTAATAATTTTGTTGTTTGGCAACAAGATGATGATATAATTAAAAAAGTTTTCCAAGAACCCAAGGATGACCCATTGCAATGTTCTCCGGATGAGTTTCAGTCATACCTTGAGTATTTTGATGAGTATTCCTTTGAGTACTTGGATTTATTCTATGAAGAATATTATCAACCATGGTTGTGCTCAAATTTTGATAAAGAGGACGCTTCTTTCTTGAAGAAGGATACTTGTGACAAGGTTTTCCAGCTCCCTTAGATTGCTTTACCTTGTTATGTCACTAAGGATGCATTTGGGGAACATGTCTCTTGTTTCAAGTTTTCTTTAGGGAAAAAATTTCCCTAAGAATTCAAGAGGAGGTTGAATTCCTTAAGAAGTTTTCTATCGAACCCCCTTCTGTTATGACAACATGTGACACATAACAAGTACAATATTTTTTTTTCACAAGAAAGTAAAGTCAATAATACAATCAAGCCTTGCAACTTGATGATGAACACAACGCAAGAAATCATGCAACATACAAACATAACGACCTAGTATACTACCACATCGCGGAGCTTAAGCAACAATGAACCTTCAGTCAAGAAAGAATAAAAACGACTAAGCTTAAAGACCACATCAAGGTCATCCAGACACAAATCACAACGAAAGAAAAACATGAACTAGAACCTATACGGTAAGCGAGAAACAAATCAAAATCATGCGATTACAGAAAAAATCACCATATGTCAATTCCAAAAATTGTCATCATCATGAAGCACATAACCCAAGGCCAAATTATCATATGCATCTATTGATCAATGCGCACAATGACCCAATCATAAGGATTCATGCTGCAACATTGCAACAAGTGCGATAGTAACTAAGGTGCAATAAAACAAGGTTAAATCCCAGACACAAATCCCACGCGCCAAACGTCCCAACTTAAACTATCAATTATACGAAAACTATGACCCAAGCACTCAATCAACAAGTTAAACAAGACACAGGGTGACTATCTTTCATACCTCTAATTGCGCAACAATAATATGGAATTAGGTTTTAATACGAGGCAAATCTCATGTGGTTTCTTTTTATTGCACAACGGTCTCGATGGGTCTCATAAACAAATTTTACCAACAAAATTATAACACACTCATAGTGAGCAACCACAAACTTAAGTAAAACATATAAAAATCTTCTAGTAACAACCACCTCTCCATCAAGGGGTTATTAATCAAGGAAAACAATTTCTTTTAGCTTCTCCAGTTCCAGAAGATCAGGAACCCATAAACCTTAGCATATAACATTTGCTATCTAAATTACAAATTTAGATTAAGACTAAACGATCCAATCGGAAGGTTCCCTTTCCTTACTGAATGATATTCCTTCCATGCCTTCGATTTTAATAAACACATCCCTTGTAACACTATGAAGAATAGAAATTATCTTCTAAATAAAATTTCCTCCACTAGTCGATCACACCTATAAAATATTGATCTTAAATCATTGAAGACAGTCGATTCATCTCCTGGCCGACTGCTCAGGTACAAACTAATAAAAGGATAAGGGAACATAAGATAAAACACAAATTTTCATCGAGACCTTCTCCGCGGAGAACCAATAATAAAATAAACAAAAAAACGCAATCAAAGAATAAAGAAAACGTAGTAATAAAACAAGGCTCAGAACCAAAAATTTAGAGACACTCTTGCAATTTCACATGGCACACTATCGCTTAGATGAAAATTCTTATGCATAACTAAACGAGTCTTTTTCTTTTAACAGCATCTATGCAAGCGAGATTTCAACAATAAAGAAATGCATGAACAATAATTTGAGATATTAATTAATACAATTATGCACATTACTATCGTAGCCAATTGCGAAGAACTGGAAGCGACTGTCCCGCGCTCGAGCTCCGTCCAACTCTGACTTGTCGACCAATAAGACCTCACCGGAACCTCCTTACCAATGTTAGGGGTACTCTTCTTCCCCCTGATCCCCTCCGAGCCACAAAGGGGCCACGCACACAATACCAGAGGATGCTAGCACCCAACTCACCTCGCAAGGTCGAGCTACCACTTGTTACTCGAGCTGGGTATCCCAACTCCCACAAGAGAAAGTTCATTCAAGATGAAATTTCAGTAGTGTAATGTTACGCAAGCTAGATGTGATCCATACTCCTCCTCCATCATCCTTTTTATAGAGTTACTTAGTCATTAGTTTCCCAAACCCTCATTAGATTCCTTTTTCATTTATTTAATTAGGAAAAACCTCTCCTGTACACATGTCGACCGATCCCCTAGTTGCACCAAAAAATCAATTTATTAATTCATTAAATATTCCTATTTCCCTCACCCACCAAAATCATTCCTAAAAATGCTCCTTTATGTCCCAATATTCCCTTATAATTTTTAAATGATTTGTGCCTTACTTAATTCCTAGTTGAGTTCATAAATAGAAAGTTCTAAGGTCTAGATTCCTTACTAAGTTAGACATTCAATTTTTTCTTTAAGTTTCCCCCTTTTTCTTTAAGTTTCATTTTCTTTTAAGTTTCTGCCTTTTTCCTTTTTAACTAAAAATCAATTTACCAAGTGTAGATAAAAGAAACCATTTACCCTTTTAATAATTTAATCCTCCATTATAATTTTTTTTTACTTTAATAATTAAAGTTTGAATTTCTTACCCCCCTTCTTGTTACAAGTTTATTTAGTTTTTCTTTATCCACAAGTTCTACTTAGACATAGGTTCTAATTTCACTAGGTTGGGCGACATTTTTTTAAGGGAAAAATTGTTTTTGAACTTTACTTATCACATCATTTATTTTAAGGTCAACTAGGTCCTAAGGAGGCATATTTTTCTAGGCACTAGGTTTATTCACTTACCAGTTAAAATCGCGACGTGCCCTTCAGGACGCACTACATGCTCCAAGGGTGCCACTTGCTTCTTTCCATTTTATTTGTGTGATGTGCCCTTCAAGACGCACTACATGCTCCAAGGGTGCCACTCACCTCTTGAATGAATTTGGTAGATGTCAAACCCATGAAGTCAATACTCTGCCAGGTGATCTTGTGGGATACTAAGGGCCTCTAAGGAATAAGGACTCTGCCTTATTGCGTGCCCCTTACAATAATTGTGAGCAACTATCATAGTCTTCCCTCATGACATCGTGGGTCTTCTTGAACTAGGTAATCATTAACCTACAATTCAAGCCACGATGGGAGTGCTAGTAGGATGTGGTAGGGTTGTTGCCACACCTCTCCCTCAATGTCTATGTTTTTCGTGCATGACCCCTCTACTCCAAATGTACTCCAAATGTGAGTCAGGTCGGAAAGCTATCGTCATCTTGCGATCCATCAATGAATCATGTCAAAAATAATAATCAATCATCATAACATCTAAACATATGTACATATGTCACATCAACAACATTCAAACCCTAACAATCCACTCCTTGACTCGATCCTAAGTCCAAGGGGTTTCATCAATGCCTCTGAATCCTCAATCTCTAGAGTACTACACACTCAGGAGAACCCAGTCAATAATACATGTCTATGTAAATACAAAAAAATAACATATCATCAAATCCACTATATCTCAAAATCATAATCAAAACAACCAATAATATAATAACCCGGATCACTTGCACACAAGTGTCCTCAAAGAATAAGTTCTCTTATTGCAAGAAAGACTGGGATGTTACATACACCCCCTCTTGTTTAAAACTTCATCCTGAAGTTTCACAGTATGTAAGAGCTGAAATAAAGTGCAACAAAATATCATAGGTCTAGCTATCAAACAAAAATGGAAACTGATGACGCATATCATATGTGTCCTCCCAGGTCTCCGAGTGCGGACTATAGTTGTCACACTGGACCTTGACCTGATCTACTGTTTGATGTCGTAGCTTTCAAATGCGATGGTCTAGTATGTGGATTGGATCCACCATGAGTGCACCCTCGTTAGATACCTTCAAGGATCTCATGTCAATAACATGTGTATGATCATTAACATAATGTCTCAAACAGATACGTGAAAAACATAGTGCATACGCCTCAAAGAATCAGGAAACGCTAGTTGATAGGCCACGAACCCCTTCCTTTCCACAATCTTGAAGGGTCACACAAACCTAGGAGAGATTTTATCACCCTTTCCAAACTTGATTGAACTCTTATGCGGTTTCACCCACAAGAAGACTTGATTGCCAACTTCATAACTACAGTTGACACGATGCACATCGACATAAATATTTTGTCGATCATGTGCTTCCTTGATCCTTTATATTATTGTTTGCATTTGGTCTTCCATTTCTTGGATTGCTTCAGGTCCCACCAGGACCCTATCCTCAAGTTGATCTCAACTGAAAGGCGTCTGACACGGTTGCCCGTAAATAAACTCGAAGGGCACCATATTAATGGTTCTTTGATAATTGTTGTTATATGCAAATTATACCAGTGGCAAGAATTCTTCCCAATGCCTCTGTGGGTCCATCATGTACATACAAAACATATATTCCAAGATTTGGTTTGGTCGCTCGGTCTGCTCGTCTGTTTCCGGGTGATATGCGGTACTAAAGTTAAGTTGGGTTACCAAGGCCACTTGGAAAATAGTCACAAATCATCATGTAAACACTGATCCCCTATCGGATATAATCCTCTTAGGCATGCCATGCAGCCTCACAATCTCACTGATGAAAAATCTAGCTATGTCGAGTGCCTGATACATTGTATGCACATGAATAAAATGAGAACTCTTCGTCAGAGTGTCGACTACCACAAAAATTGATTCATGTCTCCTTGCCTTCAGTGGAAATCCAACAATGAAATCCATTGAAATGACCTCCCATTTTGATTTCGGAATAGCGTGTGGCTGTAGTAATCCTATCGGACGTTTATGTTCATCCTTTACCTGCTGACATTCTAGACATCTTTCCATGTAGTTGACTATGTCTTCCTTCATTCCTTTCCAAAAGAATAAGGGTTTAGGGTCTTCCCTCATCTTCGTGACTCCAGGATGACCCAAGTACACTACTTTATGATCCTCTTTTAGGATCAAACTCCTCAACTCATCATTGGGAAGTACGTAAATTTGATTTTTAAATCTTAATAATCCATTGTTGTCCATCGTAAATCCCTCAAATTTTGGTAGCATCATTGTGTTTTGTCCAAAAATCCTTGACCTCTTTGTACCAGTCATCCTTGCACTATAAAGTTATAATATTTTCAGGTAGATTCGTCTGAAGAGCCATCACCGAAAATATGTGTGGTCTCCGACTCAATGCATCAACCACTTTGTTCATTGTTCCTTTTATGTAAGTAATCTTGAAATCATACTCGCTAAGAAATTTCGACCAACGCCTTTATCACATGTTCATGTCACTCTGCGTAAAGATGGGAAGTAAATGACAGTGGTCCATTTTTAGTTCTAATTTTCGTCCAATAATGTAGTGTATCCATACTCTCAAGGCATAAACAATGGCTAACAACTCCAAATCATGCATCACATAGTTCTCCTCATGCCTTCTAAACTTCCTTGAGATATAAGCGATCACTCGACCATCTTGCATCGAAACTCCACACAATCCTTCCTTGGATGCATCAGTGCATACCAAGAAGTCCACATCCATGTCAGGGACCTTTAGTATCATTGTTGTCGTCAACATCTCCTTGAGCCTCTAAAATGCCTCCACACATTTCTCGGTGCAAACAAACTTCTTGTTCTTCTTCTGCAATTTCGTGATTGGATTTGCTATTTTCGAAAAACCCTCTACAAACCGTTGATAGTATCTCACTAAACCCATGAAGCTACGCACTTTAGGGACATTCATCAGCGTAGGCCATTCCATAATAGCCTCAACCTTTTCTAGATCCAAAATGATACCTTCACTGAAGATGACATGCCCTAAGTAGTGAATCTTCGAGTGATAAAATGAGAATTTAGAAAATTTACCATACAATATGTTCTCTCGTAGACACTGTAGTACAAAGATTAAGTGCTCGTCATGCTCCTCCATCGTCCGAGAGTAAATCAAAATATCGTCAATGAATACTTGGACAAACTTCTCCAAGTATGGAAGAACACCCCGTTCATCAAACTCATAAATACCCGAGGGGTGTTTGTCAGTCCAAAAGGTAAAACAATAAACTCATAATGTCCAAACCTCATCTTAAAGGTTTTCTTAGGGATGTCGTCCTCCTTGATTCATAACTGGTGATACCCTGATCTCAAGTCGATTTTTGAAAACACTGTCGCGCCTTTCATTTTATAAAATAGATCATCAATCCTTGGTAACGAATACTGATTCTTGATCATTTACTTGTTCAATTGATGGTAGTCAATGTAGACTCTCCATGACCCATCCTTCTTTCATATGAAAATAACAGACGCACCCCACGGTGACACACTTGGACGTATAAGTCCTAGGTCCAACAACTCCTTCAGTTTCATTTTCAACTCATGTAACTTCAGGGTCGACATCCAATAAGGCATTCTTGCTATCATTTCAGTCCCTGGTTTTAGGTCTATGGTAAATTCCAATTCCCTATCCGGCGACATCCCAGATAACTCCTCCCGGAAGACGTCCGAAAATTCTCTCACCACCGGAAGGTTTTCTAGTCCTTCCTCCACACCCTTTTCGTTAACGCAAGGATCACATAAATCGTACATCCCTTGCACATGCTCCTTTTGGAGCTACAAGGAAGAGATGAACCTCAGGGAAACTCCCTAGTTCCGATCTATAGTCATGCGTATATGACCCTCGTTATCGACCAAGCTGAACCGTTTCATCTTACAGTTGAGTATCGCCTCATGCGATTCCAAATAGTCCATACCGATCACGACGTTATAAGATATTAAGATCGTGATGTACAAGTTGTCCCTGGTGACTAACTCTCGCAGGTTAAGGTTGCAACCCATAACCTTCCCTCCAACCTTTTGTTTGGATCCCGAAGCCATTTCTACAAAGCTAAACTCGTCATGTTCGACTGCCCTTGCATTAAATAGTTTTAGCACTGAACCAGAGATAAAACTCTCAGTAGCACCTGGATCTATCAAAATGCTAAGGGTTTTGTCAGTGACAGTACCTAATGTCTCGAGCACGATCGATTGGTGATCTTCTTGGATGTTATTCACCGCTGCATGGATTCGATGGGCCTTGCTTAAATATTCCACGGTAGTGGTTTCGACTGATCCAGATGCCTTGGTCCTCTCCATTTGGAAGCTACGCTGGTAATGTGGCTCCCCACATGTCCAACACCCTTTCTTTGATCCAGTAATCCTGGTACCCGAAGAAGAAGTTGACAGCCCACCGACCTGGAACCCTGGTCTGTTCTGTTGAACAAGCCTAAACTGTTGTTGTTGCAGTCGACGTTGTTGTTGGTGGTGTGGTCCTCGGTAAGGAGTCTGCTGCTGAGGCGCTATTCGTTGAGGTTTAGTGAAAGTGGATCCTCTCTAGAAGCCATGATATCTTATTGAATGTCTATCTAGTGTCTGATGATGTTGTGCACCAGATGACACTTGCCCCGCTGGTCTCGTTGGAGTTCTGCTCTGATCCCCTCTGATAAGCTCCTCCTCTGCTATGAGGGCCTTTTGGACAACATCATGTAAGGTTTGAGGCATCATAATCCTAAACTTTGTGTGAATGTTGACATAAGGCCAAACACAAACTTGTTGACCTTAAGTTTCTCGTTATTCAAGTGGGGAGCATACCAAAGAAGCTCCATAAAACATGCCTCATACTTGGGAACCATATGGCCACTCTATTGCAAGGCGTCGAAATCGTTGAGATGACACTAAATGAATTCCTTAGAAATATACCTCTCCCGGAACCGTTCGTCGAATAGTTCCCATGACACTTCTTTGACTACCATGTTCAATTGCGGTAGGAGTGTCTTCCATCATAAAAGGGCTCTCCCCTTCAGTTGAAATACCATCATGTGGACCTTTGTGTTGGAGGTATATTTGTGAAGTGTAAAGCACATCGCCATATTCTCCAACCATGCCTCAGTGGTTGCGCCATTCGTGGCACTCGTGGACTTGAGAACTTATCCCTCTCGAGCTCTCGATGAATGTTAACGGTATGGGTTGGGGCGCGTTGTGGACCCTCAGGGGTATAGGCCCCTTGGCCTCATCTTAGTACAGATGGTGAATTAAGGCCTTTAACATTCCCTGGAAGGGCCTTGTCAAACCATCATCATCCCTTACAGCAATCAAATTTAGCCCAGGGACTTGTTCTTCCTCTTAGGGGTTAGACTTCAAGGGTGTGGGCACTTCTGAAGGTGTCGCACCTCCTTCCAGGGCACCATGTTGTGAACCTCTATGGAATCCTCTAATCGAGATCACCGCATGGACACGTTAAATTTTTAATTAGCACTAGGTTATTACTCAAGGGTTTACTACAGTGGAAAGCATGGCGATCCATAGTCGCAGGGTTGAACCCGCTTTGATACCAAATGTAACGAACACCCTTCCGTTACGACAACATGCTACACACAACAAGTACAATATTGTTTTTTTCACAAGGCAAGTAAATTCAACAATACAATCAAGCCTCATAACTCAACGAAAAACACAAAGTAAGCAAACAGGCAACATACAAACATAAATACCTAGTATACTAGCACATCGTGGAGCTTAAGCAACAACGAACCTTCAATCAAGAAATAATAAAAATGGCTAAGCTTAAATACTGCATCAACATCATCCAGACGTAACTCACAATGAAAGAGAAACATGAACTAGAACCTATACAACAAGCAAGAAACAAATCAAAATAATGCGATTATAGAACAAATCACCATACATCAATACAACAATACAATCAAGCCTCATAACTCAACGACAAACACAAAGTAAGCAAACAGGAAACATACAAACATAAATACCTAGTATACTAGCACATCGTGGAGCTTAAGCAACAACGAACCTTCAATCAAGAAATAATAAAAATGGCTAAGCTTAAATACTGCATCAACATCATCCAGACGTAACTCACAATGAAAGAGAAACATGAACTAGAACCTATACAACAAGCAAGAAACAAATCAAAATAATGCGATTATAGAACAAATCACCATACATCAATACAACAATACAATCAAGCCTCATAACTCAACGACAAACACAAAGTAAGCAAACAGGAAACATACAAACATAAATACCTAGTATACTAGCACATCGTGGAGCTTAAGCAACAACGAACCTTCAATCAAGAAATAATAAAAATGGCTAAGCTTAAATACTGCATCAACATCATCCAGACGTAACTCACAATGAAAGAGAAACATGAACTAGAACCTATACAACAAGCGAGAAACAAATCAAAATAATGCGATTACAGAACAAATCACCATACATCAATTCCAAAATTTGCCATCATCATGAAGCACATGACCCAAGGCCATATTATCATACACATCTATTGATCAATGCGCGTAATGACCCAGTCGTAAGGATTCATGCCACCACATTGTGACAAGTGCAATAGTAACTAAGGCACAATAAAACAAGGTCAAATCCCAGACACAAATCCCACGCGCCAGACGTCCCAACTTAAACTGTCAATTATACAAAAACTATGACCCAAGCACTCAATCAACAAGCTAAACAAGACACAGAGTGACTATCTTCCATACCTATAATTATGCAACAACTATATGGAATTAGGTTTTAATACGAGGCAAATCTTATGTGGTTTCTTTTTATTGCGCAACGGTCTCGATAGGTCTCATAAACAAATTTTACCAACATGACTATAACACGCTCATAGTGACCAACCACAAACTTAAGTATAACATATAAAAATATTCCAGTAACAACCACCTCTGCATCAAGGGGTTATTAATCAAGGAAAACAACTTCTTTTAGCTTCTCCAGTTCCATAAGATCAAGAGCCCATAAACCTTAGCATATAACATTTTCTATCTGAATTACAAATTTAGATTAAGACTAAACGATCCAATCGGAAGGTTCCCTTTCCTTACTGAATGATATTCCTTCCATGCCTTCGATTTTAATAAACACATCCCTTGTAACACTATGAATAATAGAAATTATCTTCTAAATAAACTTTCATCCACTAGTCGATCACACCTATAAAATATCGATCTTAAACAATTGAAATTAAAATAATAAATTAATCATTATCTTCTTACGCATTTAAGGCAAAGTAATAAAATTTTGGGAGATCCCTTCCTCCTTAATACCATGCAAATTTTAACTCGTTGAAAATGGGTATGATAAATATAGAAGGATTCTCCCTGCCACAAATTTGGGCGACTGTTTACAATCAGTAATAAAGCATCCTGCTATATTTAGTTCCGGAATTTAAAGTTGTATGCGAGATGAATATCAGATGAGTTAGCCTGAACATAAAAATCTAAGGGTAAGGTAAGGGTAGGGCCTCCCAAATTAACTCGTTTTCTCTCAACTTAACAATATAACGCTGGCAATGGCAGTTGTGGTAAACTCTCAACAACCACAGGGAACTTGCCAAGCTGTGGGAAGGAACTGCTCGATATGATAACTTTTTTTTGCATCGAATGCTTACTTCTCAACATACGGGTAGAGTCTAAGGGGCTTTCGGTTTATGTGATAATCTTCCTCACCCCAGTTGTATTAGGTTTCGGGCTGAAGGGCGACAAGAAAGACAGCCTGAGTGGGAGGGACAGCATGGCGGGTAGGTTAGTCTCTCAATATCTGTATGGGTAGTCGTTAACATTGTTTATAAGAGGAAAGAGAATTATTTTGCTTCACCAGCCTTTAAGAGAATAATTGATTTTCACCCTTGTTAAGTGGTTTAAAGCTCAGGATTATGGTTTAAAGCTCGAGATTAATCTTTATAAAATATATTATTCTCGAGTGTTTAGCCTTTAATGAAGATGACAGATTATACAATATGTATCACTTTATCATGTGTTGTTTGATAAATTACAGTGGATTAGCCAAGTCCAGTAGCAAGCAACCAGCCACAGTTGAAAAGACCAGTTGATTAGCGAAGTCCGAGTAGCGATCACAGAGAGACCCTTCCAGGGATATGGCATGGTAAATTGAAATGCAATACAAATATCGAGTAGAGGTAAACGAAACGTTGTTCAGAACATTTAATACACAATTATACAACCAAAGAGTGAGGAAGGGAGTTACTCAGTAATTCGTTTTAAAAACGTTATACAACAAATATTGAAGGCCATATATTGTATAGAAAAGCGTGAGGAAGGGCGTTACTCAACAAATCGTTTTAAAAACATTATACAACAAAGATTGAAAGCTATAGATTATACATCAAAGCGTGAGGAAGGGTGTTACTCACCAAATCGTTTTTAAAATGTTATACAACAAATATTGAAAGCCATAGATTATACAACAAAGCGTTAGGAAGGGCGTTACTCAGCAAATCGTTTTGAAAACGTTATACAACAAAGATTTAGGAGAAACAGGTTATACATCAAAGCGTTAAGAAAAAGGGAGTTGCAAGACATGGAAGTTTTATTCGTTAAGAGTTCTAGCGTAGAGATACAGAGGATCCAAGATGCAAGGATACAAAAACCAAGGCACAGATAAAAATGAATAGTTCGATGGGTAAAGAGAAAGGATCCTACAGTTATTATCCATGCACAGGAAAGCAGGGCATTTGAATCTAAATCCTTGACATTCGAGTGAAAGACAGTCGATTCGTCTCATGGACGACTACTTAGGCACAGACTAATAACTTAAAGGAAAAGGGAACAGAAGATAAAACACAAATTTGCATCCATACCTTCTCCATAGAGAACCAATAATAAAATAAAATAAAATGCAATCAAGGAATAAAGAAAGCATAGTAATAAAACAAGGCTCAGAACTAGAAATTTAGAGACCCTATTGCAATTTCACACGGTGCACTATCGCCCAGATAAAAATTCTTATGCATAACTAAACGAGTCTTTTTATTTTAATAACATCTACGCAAGCGAGCTTTCGACAATAAAGAAATGCATGAATAGTAATTTGAGTTATTAATTAATACAATTATGCACATGTGTACCGTAGCCAATTGCGAAGAACTAGAAGTGATTGTCTTGCACTCGTGCTTCGTCCAATTCCGACTTGTCGATCGATGAGACCTCACTGGTACCTCCCAGCCAATGCTAGGGGTACTCTTCTTCTCCCTGAGCCCCTCGAGATGAAAATTGGCCATGCACACAATACCAGAGGATGCTAGCACCTAGCTCGCCTTGCAAGGTTGAGCTACCACTCGTTACCCGAGATGGGTATCCCAACTCCCACAAGAGAAATTTTAGTTAAGATGAAATTTCAGCAGCGTAACGTTACGCAAGCCAGATGTGATCCATACTCCTCCTCTGTCATCCTTTTATAGAGTTCCTTAGTCATTAGTTTCCCAAAACATCATTAAATTCCTTTTTCATTTATTTAATTAGGAAAAACCTCCCTAGTACACATGTCGCCCGATCCCCTAGTTGCACCAAAAAATCAATTTATTAATTAATTAAATATTCCTATTTCCCTCACCCACCAAAAGAATTCCTAAAAATGCTCATCGGTGTCCCAATATTCCCTTATAATTCTTAAATGACTTACGCCTTACTTAATTCCTAGTTGAGTTCATAAATAGAAAGTTCTAAGGGCTAGATTCCTTACTAGGTTAGACATTCATCTTTTTCTTTAAGTTTCCCCATTTTTCTTTAAGCTTCCTTTTATTTTAAGTTTCCTCCTTTTTTCTTTAAGTTTCCCCCTTTTTCCTTTTTAACTAAAAATCAATTTAACAAGTGTAGATAAAAACAACCATTTACCCTTTTAATAATTTAATCCTCCATTGTAAAAAAAAAATTACTTTAATAGTTAAAGTTTGAATTTCTTACCCCCCTTCTTGTTACAAGTTTATTTAGTTTTTATTTATCTAAAAGTTCTACTTAGACCTAGGTTTTAATTTCACTAGGTTGGGCGACATTTTTTTAAGGGAAAATTTGTTTTTAAACTTCACTTATCACATCATTTATTTTAAGGCCGACTAGGTCCTAAGGAGGCATAGTTTTCTAGGCACTAGGTTTATTCACTTACTAGTTAAAATTGTGACATGCCCTTTAGGATGCACTACGTTCTCCAAGGGTGCCACTCTCCTCTTTTTGTTTTATTTGTGCGACGTGCCCTTCAAGATGCACTACGTGTTGCAAGGGTGCCACTCGCCTCTTGACTGAATTTGGTAGACGTCAAACCCCTGGAGTCAATACTCTGCCAGGTGATCTTGTGGAAGACTAAGGGCCTCTAAGGAATAAGGACCCTGCCTTATTGTGCTCCCCTTAGAATCATCATGAGCAACTGTCACACTCTACCCTCACGACATCATGGGTCTTTTCAAACTAGGTAATCGTTAACCTACAGTTCGACCCATAGTGGGAGTGCTAGTAGGATGTAGCAGGGATGTTGCCACACCTTTCCCTCGATGTCTTTGGTTGTCATGTGTGACCCCTCTACTCCAAATGTTAGTCAGGTCGGAAAGCTATCATTAGCCTACATCCATCAACGAATCATGTCAACAATAATAATCAATCATCATAACATCTAATCATATGTACATATGTCACATCAACAACATTCAAACCCTAACAGTCCACTCCCTGATTCGATCCAGAGTCGAAGGGGTTTCATCGATGCCTCTGCATCCTCAATGTCCAGAGTCCTACACACTCAGTAGAACCTAGACAATAACACATGTCTATGTAAATACAACAAAATAACGTATCATCAAATCCACAATATCTCAAAATCATAATCAAAACAACCAATAGTATAATAACCCAGATCACTTGCACGCAAGTGTCCTCAAAGAATAAGTTTTCTTAGTGTGCGCAAGAGTAGGATGTTACAATTTTATTATCTCAATATTTTAGCTTTCCCCTGAGAAGTTATCGGTTTCCCTCTAAGTTCTTGTTAATCCCTCTTCATACCTCAGGTAGTGATAATGTACAAGGTAGTCAACCCTCACACTCTTTGAGTCCTTGACCTCTCATGATCCTTTTGTGAGATGGATTGATCAATTTTCTGGAAGGGTGACTTGGCATGATTTTGTCCCTACCTCCTGCCTCAATGAACTAGAATTTACGATTTCCTATGATATAATGCATCCTCTAACTCATGTTTATTTTGTGCTTAACTTGTCATTGTTTTGGTTTATGACGAAGCACACAGGAAGGTGTTATGATACATTTCTAGCATGGTTGTACTAGTTGTATTCTTATACCTATCATTTCATAGGTAAGTACAAGTAAGTTAGGATAGGTAGGAATTTTCATCCATTGTACATACCATTGCATATTATGTTAGTGTAGTTTTAGTTGCATGTTTCATATTGTCTTGTTTCATTATATATATATGTGTGTGTGTGTGTGTGTGTGTGCTCATAATCATATGTTAGAATAGAGATTATTTTATCATATATGGACAAGGGGTGATATCACCACCCTAGGGATTACTAATATCATATGTTCATATTTAGCAGGTATAGGTCATACCATAGATGTTCAGGTTCTCATGCGCTCTTCTATGAGCACATGTCCCTGAGTTGGAGCCAAATTTTATCCCCTAGCCTAGGGATAACTAAGGAGATCATGTCTCAAGGACCACAGGTCCTAGACATGCAGTATCAAGAGCCAGACGACTTGAGCATGGCCCTGGAGGGCCACTCTTTTCTTAAGTGTATTCCACTTGTCACCAGCAGAAGTATCCATCACACTAGCATGGTCCTAAAGTAACATTGAGTCTTTCTCCATGAGGTAATGAGTCTGGGTATCATGGTATGTATCACTCTGATTTTTGAAGCACTTGAACATGTTGTATTGAATCCTTCTTCATTTGATGAAATTTGCTTGGAAATTATGCTCTTTGCCTCGTTCATGCCTGGAAGGGTGACATGGTGCCCTACTAAGTTGATTTCCCTTTAGGATGGGTTTCTACTAGGGGGATATATGAAAATTCATCGTCCATTCCCTCCATACTTATCACTTTCCATATTTATTCCTTTCATATCCCCTATCCTTTTTTGGGAATTGGGATTGACTACACTTGGAAGGGTTGTACCTTGCCTTGTGGGAAGAGGGGGATAAAGGACCAGAGGGTAGAAGTAGTTGGTAAGAGTTAAAATCCAATGTTGAAACCTTCAAGATGCTTCACCTAGGGATCCCTGAGAAAGTAGTGAAAATAATCTTAGTAAGAAAAGGGGACCCATAACATAACATAAAGACTTAAGGTACTAGTTTATGGATAGGAGGTCTCATCACAAGATGACCTATTATGACCATGGGCATGTCGCGGTATGACACTACCACCTATCTGGTCACCAAGCCAGAGTAGTGGTTCTTGGTGGCATAGCCAAGAGAAAGGGGGTCTCATCATGAGCCAACCTTCTCATTTCTGTGAAATGTTTGTGGATAACGTTGTCACCTCTAGTCATCAAGCGAGGACAGTGACCCTCAACTATTTCCTTGAAGCACAAGAGAAAAATATCAAAACAAATAAAGATAATAGTAAAAGGAAATATTGGCTAGGAAAAAATTGCATTTATGACAAGGTGCAACTTGCCTTCTACAAAGGCACCTACAGGTAAGACTTTACATTTCCCTGTTATCACATGCACCCCATGCCCAAATATTTACCCCATGCCACCTCATACACTTACATGACTTGGACTAGATCTCACCTGGGAAACACCCCAAAATCAAGAGAGGTTAGCCCAATAGAACACCCTGAGATATTCACCAAACCTAACTTGTCAAATTGCATAATTTATTTGAGAATTTGTTTGGGTTAAGGGGGGTTTGATGCACATGTTTGGGTAATTTAATTATTGGATGTTATTTGCATGCTATGATCCATGTGACTTATGAACCCCTAGAGGGCGTACTTCTTGTTGCAGGGCCTTGCCTGGTGGACAACTGCACATGAGGAAATGATAATCTCAGACCTTCATAAGGCTCAAATCCTACTGATGGATGTTGAGACCCCAGCCAAGGGGCATGATAGGGATTGAAAAATTTCACCGGGAGAAAGAATGATGTTTCCTTTGGAGGCACCTTGGCAGACCTAGACCCAAGGGATATTTCTTCTCCCACATGGATGTTATCCCTTAAGGGCCCTGGACTTCATCATGGACACCCTAGAGGTCATCCAAAGTTATTCTTGTCATCTTGGACGACATTTATGAGGCATTGACACATGTGGGAAGGGTTTCATTCCTTTGGAGGCCCAAGGTTTCACCTTCCCTACCCAGTGTTCCATACTTGGGGCTCAACATCACCCTATATGGGCATGACGTAACCCCTGCATTGATTCTTAGATGAAAATTAATTTTATTTTGTCTAGATTTAATATATGTAAAAAATTGGTCAAGTCGACCCAGTAATTATGAACTAAAATTAATTTTAGGTTAAATTTTGTATAAATAAGCAGAAAGTGATATTCATTTTCATCATAACTTGTCCTTGGAGACAAGAGGTCTGAATTTTTCTCCCTATAAGTGTTATTGGATGAAATAGTGAGGCACCACTCTTGTTTAAGGCTTGTATTTGCAACTTGGATCAATTTTTGGAGTTTTATGGTGATCTTACATGGTTTACTCATGATTATTCTTGGTGCAAGTAAGTAGAATCTGTATTTTGTCATCTATTCAATGGTTTAAGGTACAATTTTATTTTCTCATACAATTTTATGAAATTGCATGGCGTATTTAATGCTTGAAGTGAGAAACTTAAGTTGCTACTTTCTTACTTTTTATTTGCCAAGCTTTCACAAAATTGATATAGTAATTAGTGAAACCCTAGAGCCCTAAATTGCTAGCACTCTAGAGGTTTGCATTTGGTTATTTTTGCATAATTTATACTCCATATAAAGGCTAAGGAGAGCAAGGTGTTAGGGCCTAGAAATTCCTACATGCTATCACTTTGTCTCTTAAGGAAAAACTCTAGGAGGACTTAAGTTGCTACTCCTCCTAGAATTTTTCCCTCTTAGAGTTTTGTGTATCATCATTAATTTGCAACCTTAGAAGGAGCCTCCCACATTGACACCATTTACCCCTAAGAGACACTAGTCTTCAACCCTTTTTTCTTGACAAGAATCATCAAACTACAATCTCAATATCTCTACCTAATACCCTACTAACCTAAACTAACTTGCTAACCTAGTCTAGGAATACTAACCACTAAGTTGTTGTTGTTGTTATAATCACTGCTACAACCCTCATTTTGTAGCCTATCCAAACTTTTTTGACCACTTAAATCAATCCAGAAATTGTATAAGGTAAGGTACAATCAACCAAGACTAAGGTGTGCATCAAATTGCTTTTCTAAATAATTTTCTGAAGATTTTGCTATTGTTGTCATTACTTTATTTTGTTGTTGCTACAATTATAATTGGTATCATGTTAGAGTTTATTTCCTAATTGGCATATATCTAGAAATTGTGTGAGACAAGTTTTATCATTTCAGGACTTCACAATATCTTGTTATATTTTCTATTCAAGTGCATTTTCTGGATGTTATTACAATTGTCATTAATTAATTACTGTTGCTATATATTTATCACTTGCTTCATACATTGATTGGTAGCAGTCATCTCTATAAACTTGAAGTCTTGTTGAAGCATTCATCATCACTTGTTGTTGCCATAACTTTTGTTGTTGTATTGGTAAGGGGCAGGTACACTTTATTCTCCTTCGCTTCATCCAACAAGACTTAAGTATGTTTTGAGTGACCTAGAGAGAGGGGTGGTTAGCCTTACCTTTTCCCTTTCCTCAACAAACTAGGTCTTTGGACGTCTCCCTTGGAGTGAGGTTTTCCTCCTTCTGAAGAGAAAGAGGTACCCTATTGGGGTGACAATGATAGGGTTACCTCTGTGTTATGTCAATCTATTCCTACTTTCCTTAAGGCTTTGGGAATGCATATATTGTGTGACAACATGATAAAAAACTAATGATGGAACCATGTCGACCACTTGAACTCCACTCTCCAAAGGAATAGTGGGATCGATCGAATACTAAATCGGATCAACCACTTTATCAACCAATGGTGGGTTGAGAGATAATTTACAATAAGCCGCTGGAAGTTTTTGTTGGGGAACAAAAATCTCTTCCAACAGATGTAAAGCCTCATACATATGAGGGAAAATGTGATTTTGATGACTTCCTTTAGATAACCTACAAAGAAACTTCAATCTATGTTTCTTACTTCCAACTTGATGATTATCAGTTTATGGGTTGTCGCCAGCATGACTGTAGGCAACTGGTGACATGGTTTGTTGGGAATCCATATACCACACTTCTAAGATCTTGGGAAGACCAAGGCAATCTATAAGAAGATGGTCACCCTTAATAAGTCTGCAAGGGTATTTAGGCTTGAGATTTAGTTTGGTAGGCTTGTCACAATCATCAACACTCCCATCCTGATGGACAGTAACTGGTCGATTGTTTCCAACATGTCTTGCAGTGGTTGGAAGTTTGGCCATTTGCTTATTTTTCTTCTTCTTAATATTCATTTTATTATTCTTCTTATCCACCTAGTTACTAGCTCCAGAGCTTTCACTAGCCAAAGAAGAAGAAAGGGAAGAACACCTGACAAGTGAAGAAGGCAAAGGGTCAACATGAGGTTGACATTCTTCAGAAGGAGGGATTTCATTTGAATCACTAAAATAATTCAGGATCACCAGAGTGGAAAATAACCATATCGGTAATCCGATAGTGAATTCGAGTAGACTCAAAGTAGAAATATAAGGAGGACCAATGTTTCCAAAGAAGGAAAAACAAAAGGTTCCCCGGAAAAAAAGGGTCCCTTGATTGTTAGAATCTGTAGATGTTTCCATAGACACCAAATCAACCTTATGTATTCTAAATCAAAGAGAACATGCTACCAAAGTCCCTAAAAGATAAGAGCAAGAAAAAAAGGAAGTAGGGATCTTCCAAAGATGGGAGATGAGGCCATCAACGACAATATCAGAAGTAGTTACCCCAACCTCCACTTACAACCCTACCCGATGCAAGTAACGCTCGCTTCATCGGACCACCCTCTAGGGGTACTTAAAGCATGATGTGACTTCTACCTCAGCTACCACAAGGAACCTTCTAAATAAGGAACCCCCCTTGCATTACACGCATGTAGAATCCTAGGAAAAACAACCATGTTTAACAATTTCACAATGGACAATCGGGCGGATAACCAGTTGAAAGTAAATAATAAGAAAATGGAACTAGGAATGGTGGACACAAATACATGACACAAATACTAAGAAGAAGTGGTGTCACCCCTGGTATCTTCCACTCTTCAAATATCCAAAACTTGTTGTAGTCCCACTAGGAAAATAGAAGAGGGGAGATCTCAAATTGTCGCTTCGCGTGACCTCATGCATAACTCCTGTGTAAGAGGAGATCTCCTGAAAAACACCAGTTGTTAATACTTGGATTTCAACACTCTCTATTATTCTACAATTTTGTTTAAGTGGTATTGGATAATTTACTCTCCACCCTACAACCAAGGCCCTAAAATCCTAGACTTGTGATCATTTTCTAATAAAGAAAAAGGTCTAGTTGATTTATATTATGCCTTTGTTCCTTTTATGGATATTAGTTACTCAAAATGGATTGCGGATGAAAATTTACTATGATGTGTGACACTTGAATCCAATAAGACTTCAAAGGAAATATGAATGCAATGTAATCTTTAACTTTCAATGAAGGTTATCTATAGAAAGGAGAAAGAAGTTTCAAGCAAAGAAACAATTAAAACTTTCAAAGAAAGAAACAAAAATTACTCTTTGAATGCAACAGGTGTCCAATATATGAGTCCAAGAAATCATAGGATACATGATTCATGGCCCCAACCATGAGGAGGGGGTGGGGGTGTTAAGAATGAAAGCTCAAAAATGCCAAAAACCATGCGATTTTACACTCTCAAAATGCAAGCTCAAAATGTTTCACCTACACACTAGTATGAAATCAATTTCTCCTTGTTTAACCTAATATGCAATACAATTAAATTTACCTTATTAATACTTATTTACTTTCAAATGAAAAGAAACAGTTCAAAGTTGATATAGAAATGAACATGAAGTAAAACGAAAATTCAAACAAAGACGCATTCACAAGCTCAAGGGAATCAACTACAAAAATGGCTTTTCACACTAATTCAAGCAATAAAGAAACCACTCTTAAAAATAATTTAAAATCAATGGATCTATGATCAAATTATGCTACAACAGACCCTTAAAGATTCATAATTGACTTAATGGATCAATAATTACCAAAAAGAAAACTGAAATCACAGGGCTTGATGCATTATATGTCTCCAAATTAATGAAACAAACTTTAAAAACTAACAAGTAAAAGAAAGTTCTCAGTGAGAAAAAGATAGAAGTTTGATTATTGTATAATCACCAATACCTAGAGCTACTAACAGTCAAATCTATATCCAAGGATTTAGATTAACCTTGAAAGGCTTATGACCTTTTCAAAACTTGATCCAAGACAATATATTACCAAAAGAAAAAAGAGTGATATGAACAACCTTCTCAATCAAACAAAATACCAAGCAATCCAACAAGAAATTGAGGTCTAACTCTGAATAAAAAAGCCAAGAAACATAAAATACAAAGACCAAAAA
>ML780384.1:52008-65024 GCA_009831015.1 Picea engelmannii
GCCATGCATGGCTCGGCGTTCCAGTTAACTGACAAAAAGCCTCGTGTCCCGGCGGAAACTTTCCTGATTTTTTGCTTTGTTAGGTACCCGCGGGCTGTTTTGGGTTAGCCTGCGGATACCCGCGTGCAGTATAAGGACAACAATCGGATGCCCGCGCCCAGGGAGAAGTTAGGGCGCGGGTTGCTTGTTTTGAGTGGTTTTTTGAGGAATTGCTCAGCATGGCTTTGGCTAGGAAGAGGCATGAGTAGGCCTGATGCCAGGTAAGAAGGTATAGTGCAATTTAGGGTTATAACAATTAGTATTTTGGTTTGAGAAAATATCTCAACCATCCATGAGACTCTCAAATTCTCCTTGAGATTAGGAAACTAAATGTGAGGTGGATTCTCACACTAAATTAATTTCCTTTTTTTGAATAATAATGAACAATATATGTGCACATAGTATTTTGACCTTCATATGATAAATTTCTCTACTAACATGTCTAGGGATTATGAAAAACACTCCCTCACTAAAGTGTGACAAGTCCTCACTTAGTAGTGTGGGAATTTGGTGTGTAACATGGGTTAGCATACTTTTCCTTGTGATTTTGCTATCACCAAAACACCCTTTCACCTCCACGATCCCAAAATTGAATGAAACTTAAAAGAAATTTATTTTTATTTTCTCACAACGGATTCGCAGGTCCCTGAGATTCTCATATCCACTTATCCTACAAACCCAACCGACAATGATACTTAACCATTTTCTAACCTTTTTCTTCCCACATAACACTTGTGCATTTTTCTTCTAATCGAACTCGTAGGTTGGCGGACTTGCGGGTTCACACCAAATTATTCTTTCATATCCGCCCCTATCATAAAATGTTTTTAGAGATACATTCAATGTTGGTAATATAGAAGATAATTGTTGTGAAAATCATGAAAAGGCCATTATTATTGGTAGAAATCTCGAGGGATTTTTCCTTCAATGTGCATTAAAATTTCTTCATTGGGAAAAGATTAAGTCATTTTTATCTGGAAAATTTCCTCATTTCTACCAATATCTTCTAATTAATTACACAAATAGTCCACCAACTTCATGGTTGTAAAAGACAATATTTCTGTGGGGATACAATGAATATTTTTGGATGAGAAGATTATAATTTCCAGTGGTTGAGATCCTATTGGTACTACTATACATTGCCTCTACTTCAAAGAAACAAAAATGTAGTATGTACATCAGAAATTGCTCTTTCTGGATGTGTACCAGAAGTATTCGATTGTAAATAAGTCGTCACCTGGTGTGTTGATAAATCTATCTCAAATCGAAGAGCCATTGAACTTCAAGGAGAATCTCCTATTTCATTAGCACCAGCTGTTTTCAGGAAGATGTTGAAGTTACCAGAGCCAAGTCTTATCTTTAAAGGAGAAGAAGCAAGGGATTTTCTCAAGAAAAAAAATAATGGGCTCGACCTTCTTCAAGAATATCTTGAATACCTTGTTGCGATGCATATTGACATAACAAAGATTCATGTTATTTCTTTGAAAAATCCTTATCGAGAAATAGCATGGTTATTCACTAGATTTATTGGTCAATAAAATACGAAAACCATCTCTCAGTTGGCTCTGTACATTTTTCACTTTACAATTCATGAAAAATCCATCTTCGACTGGGGAAAGATTATCTCTATCGAAATTGCTTCCCAAATTTTAAATTTTAAGAAAGAAAAGAAATTCTTCATGGCTTCATATTTAATATTTGTTATTACGTACTTCCATGTTTTCAATCGATTAACAATTGGAAAGAGTGTAGACTGTAAAATTGACCCTATAACTGTCTGGTACTAGGATCTTTGGAGAAAAAACACCTCTATTTATTTTTATGAAGCACATAATGAATTTGTTATAGTTTTCAAGAAAATTCTTTTTGTAGATAACACATCTAGGTTTTCATCAAAGGCAACAACTTTTCTAAATAATAAAGGTACCCTGGAGAAGAGAGAAAATTATAATGTCATTAGAATATTTTTCTCCAGAGAAAGTACTTCTTTTCTCCCTTACTACATTCCAGATAAAATGTTTATCACCGAAGTTGCTAGGTAGTATGGATTTTGGCTTCACTTTTTTCATGAGAAGAGAAAAAGGAAATTTATACCATTGTCGTGGAATGTCGAAAAAGTTGTATTGAGAAACATAACCAAAATCGATGAATTCTCAACACATTTTGATCATTTGAATTTGAAATATGGAGGAAAAAGCAAAGGGTTTGACCCAAGTCATATTTTTGTTGACCACATCCAGTCAATAGGATTCAGTAATGTGTTTACCCAAACAATTATATTTAGGGAAGAAGAGGGAAATACTCAAGATACTCTGGTGCAACCTATTGATGATATTGAGACTCTAATAAGCACTAAAGATCAACATAAGAAAAAAGGAAAGGTTCCAAATGAAAAAGGTTCCCAATCTCCAACAGTTTCACAGAAAAATGTCTTACCCAAGTATAGTGATCAAACAAAAACACATTAGAAAAATATTTAGAGTGGAAATTCAAGTGGAGGAGGTGATAAAAATCCTCCTCAAGGAAAAATGGAAAATCGCCACAAAATTCAAGTAAGAAGGAAGAGAAATGTTCCCTCGCAAGAAGAGACAGAGAAATAGGTATCTAGAAATGATACAAATAAATTATCTCTTGAGGATATGGATCTTCAAGTTGATATTGAAAATATACATTTCCCTTATGAAGAACAAAGATTACAAGAAACCCAACAAATTATATTTGAAATAGCTGAACAAGAATAAGATTTTTCAGAAGAAGAATCATTTACTATACAAAATGCACTATTTGACAGAGATTCCCGAAATCTATTGTTTGAAGGAGTAAATCAAAAAAACAAAAAAGGAAGATCTCGTTATAAATATGATCTTAGTAAGTTTCCTGCAACTCAAATTTCTAATATACACAACGTAACCGGTGATGCCTTGGATGTTTCAATTTATGACTTAGTGTTACGAGGAAAATATCTCTATGGAAAGGGGTAAACCACAATAGATGGAAATAATAGCATAAATCAACTATAATCTCAAGTATGATATATAAGAAAATATGCTAACAAGACAAGATAAATAGCCTACCTCGTCCAGTCATTCGATGAAGTCCACCATTGAGCACTTGACTCAAAGAAATACACTTGCAACTTGTCCTCAACAACCAAGAAACACAAGCATATGGTGATAATATATAAATTTTTCACATTCAACAGCATAATCCATCAAAATTCATAACAAATATTCCCATGGAATAACAATTCAAATATTTGCAAGATATTAATTGGACGAGAAAAGAGTATTTCTATTAAAATGTAATCAACAGAAGTGAATGAATTACAAACTTTTGTGTCGGCACGGTTCGAAACCGAGAAACTAAGTCCCTTCCAGCTGGGCCTCCACCACTTCAATCCTCCACCAAAGGAAGGCTCATATAAGAGATAAAATGTGGTTCTTAATCAAGTAGGGAAGATCTTGGGGGCTAAACTCATACTTAAAAGGACAAAGGGATGCACACTCAATATGAAGTGAATAATTTCTCCAGAGTAACTTTGCTCTCAAAGTTGAATTCTTCTCCTCTTTTCCACAGCTTGGATATCATCCATTTATAGCCTTCAAATGGAACTGAAGGGATGATTTAGAACGTTTCCAGTATATGGAAGGTCAAGGATCATGGATCCCATGACGTGACATGGAAACCCGACAGTATTTTTTAATTTTGGGCACAAAACCCGATGTACGCAGACTGTAATGGTGTAACTTGCATATACGCATGCTGTATAATAGTTAGGGAACATATATGTGGAAAAATATTGTTTTTAGCCCTGGGATTTGCAAAAAGGAACTTCAAGTCTACATAGGGAAATGGAAAAAGGCCTTCTGAGCAAATTTTCATAGGGTGAGGAAAATCTTGCTATAAAATATATCCCCTAATGTGTGAGGTCAAAGGAGTATATGCGATGGTCAAAATACACTATGATACCCAGAAGTGGAGTAATGGAGACTTGGCTAGAAGAACTAGTTGCTCATGATTAGAATATTACAAACTTTGTTGACTTTGCACACATGGTTGCCAATCTAAATTACACTGCAGATCCATGTGAAAATATACCAAATAGATGTTCATGACCATGAGTAGGAAATACAAAGGTGGCTATATGCCAAAGGTTTTCATAGTCATGAACACGGCCCAATAAAACCAATCTCAAAATCAATCTGAAGATATTTGTATACAATGGAGTATAATATGATCTCCCATGATCACTGAAGTCGCATAGGTACTAGTCCAGTGAAATATAGCAATAGCTCAGGAAAGCTGCGACTATGAACTGATGTATTCAATTCTTCTACACAATCTGCCAAAGGTACAAGTCTACATCATGTGAATAAAGGAGTTGAGGTAGAAAAACAAAATGCGACTTCATTTGATTACCAGTCATTAAGGTATACCGTAAACAAACGTGAGACAACCTACCAATACTAAAAGTAGGTATAAAGGCACCTAGTACATTATTACAAGTGTGAATAAAGGTGTCGAGGTCGAAAATTTGAAGAATCCACCAATTAGGGAACATTGATGTATTCCCAACTGTCGATGGCGGGAGAACCTACCATTAATGACTACAATTCTCTAGGTACTCATAAGACTCTAGGTCTCATTTCTAGAATAGATGGGTTGGATTCGATGGAAGGAGTCTCCCTGAAAGGAGAGCATCGAGGCATATCTCATCATTCAAAACGAGGTACAAAGAAGGAGCTTCATGATTTGGAAGAAATTGGAAGAAGAACATGTTCATGAACCAACAACCCTGTGCATGTTTCGTGTGTTCCAGATGCAAGTGGGGCATGAAAAATACCCCCTAAATAGAAGCCAATCAGGAAAATTGTTGACAAAGGAAAGGCAACCACCAATAAGGCTAATGGAATCCAAGACACTGCATGAATCCCAATGTTGAATATATTTCTTGTTTTCGAACATAAGGGAAACCCCCTAGTCACCGACCAATGATGAAATGTCAATTGTTGGGTTCAAGGATACCTACGAATGATGAAAGTAGGACCAGGGTGGATGATAGGAATACATTTTCATGTAATTTTGAGACATACTAAGGGTATGGCGGGCATGCAAAGTCAATATTTCTGAGGAATGGTTGACATAGGTTGATAGACATCCTTTGAAAAAGAGCATGATACATATGTGTAAATGTGTTGAACCTGCACATAATAGATCTATCTAAACAATAATACACACATTTGCAGAGAGAATTGGAAAAAGAGGAAGAAGGAGGGAAATAATGGAAGAATTCGCATTAACCATTATGAATAATGAAAAATTTACACATGATATACCCTGTATAACTCAATGATTTAGACTTGAGTTGAACCAAGTCACCATAGTGGTGGTCTAGAGTGATCTGGACACACACCAACAGTTATAGGAGTGAACTGCCACCTATTATAGTCTCTCAGGCAGTTACGGGAGTGAACTGCCACCTAATCGAGTTAACTAGTGAACTAGTCTTCAGTTAACTAACTGAACAGAGAGTAGTGAGGAGTTAACTGAGGGAATCAAGTCTAATTCACCACTCTGGTGATGATACCAAGGCAATGTTGAATTAACATGCTGATAATCCCAATGTTGCATGGTGATGATTCCGATGCAACATCTAAACTCACCTCAACTAGTCAAACTGAAGTGTCAGCTGAATAAGAATATTCTCCAAGTGGAATATTCTCCCCTAAAATATAGGAGACTAGATAATGACTAATTATGAATAATAAACAAGGAATAACCTTAGGAAAAAGAAATCCTAGGTTTGTGTGAAGTAACTCCAACACCCTCCCTGAACATCACTATGGTGAAAATAAAGATTAGGTCCTGGCAACAAGGCCATGTTAGGTACCCAAGTACAAAAGATACACTGAAAATAAAGTGAGGAAAGAGGGAAAACCTCATGAGAAAAAACCCCCCTCAAGTTACAATGTATGTAAAAAGAAGAACTACAGTTGCTAGGCAACTGCGTCCTTCACTCCAAGACAACCTCACAGAGAATGGAATTTCTGTTCAGTGAAGGTCTTGGTGAAAATGTTTGTCATCTATTCTACTGAAGGATAGAATTGTAAGTCGATGATCCCCTAGTGTACCAAGTCCCGGATGTAGTGCATGTGGATCTTGATGTTCTTTGTCCGCTACCTCTGAACTGGATCTCTGCATAACTTCAGAGTGCTCTGGTTGTCACACCAGATGACGATTGGCCGATGAAATTGAATGCCCAACTTAATGAGAAAATATTGTAGCCACATATCCTGAATGGTTATGTTAACTACCCCTCTGTACTCTACCTTGACTGAAGATAGAGCAATGGTAGCTTACTTCTTGCTCGACCAACAGATAGGCCCAGAACCAAGACTAAGTGAGTAACCAGATGTGGACTTGCAATCAATCTTATTGCCAGCCCAATCGAAATCAGTAAACCCAATGAGATCTAATGTAGAGTCTGTTGCATAATGAATCCAAAAGGTGATGGTGCCTTGTACGTATCGAAGGATACACTTTGTAGCTTTCCAATGTAGCTCATGCAGCTCCTGCATGAACCTGGAAACTATGCCAACTGCATATGAGAGGTCTAGTCTGGAGTTTGTAAGATACAACAAGCTCCCCACTAGTTGTCCGTACAGTGTGTTGTCAACAAGTGGAGTCTCCTTGTCATCCTCAAGTTTGACTCCTGATAGGAAGGGAGTCGGAGCAGACTTGCAGTCTGTCATGTGAAATATCTCAAGGAGATCTCGTGCATACTTGGCTTGAGACAGTTTGATGCTTGATGCATCCTGACTGATCTCAAGTCCAAGGAAGAAGTGTAGTGGACCCATGTTCGTCATCAAAAACTTGTCATGAAGAATCCTCTTGGCTGCAGCAATCACTGAAGTCGAGCAACCGGTGACCAACAAATCATCGGCATACATAACTAAAAGTAGAAGTGAATCAGACATCCCAAGCATGTATACATTCGGGTTTGATTTATAATGTACAAAATTCTGTGACAATAGGTAGGAGTCCATCTTGGCATACCATGCCCTCGGAGCCTGCTTGAGGCCATAAATTGACTTCTTCAGTCGACAGACCAAAGACGAGTCCTGCATAAATCCTTGGGGTTGCTCCATGTAGATCTCCTCGGAGAGATCACCATGAAGAAATTCATTCTTCACGTTCATATGATGGACTTCCCATCCCTTGGTTGCTGCAATGGCAAGGGCCAATCGAATGGAATCCATCTTCGCTACTGGAGTGAAGGTCTCATCATAGTCAATACCATGAACCTACTGAAATCCTTTGGCGACAAGCCTGGATTTGTATCTGTTGATCTGTCCATCCCCTGCGCTCTTGGTCCTATAGACCCATCTGCATCTGACAAGTTTCCTCCCAAAAGGAAGGGGAACCAGATCCCAAGTCTGGTTCTCGAGGAGGGAGTTGTACTCCTCCTGCATGGAGGATTCCCAAAAGGGATTTCCAGTAGCCTCACCATAAGACTATGGATCTGAAGACTGGACCAAGAAAAGATGCCTCGAAGGGAATGGTTCAATGGAAGTGAGTGCAACAAGAGGCTCCTCAAAATCAGATCGAGTCCTCCTAGTATCAGCTGGATCACCAATGAGATCCCCTGCATCCTGAAGAGTAGTTTATGCCCACTTGGGCCTTTGCTCTAGCTTTGAAACTACATCTGTTTGCTCTGACTCTACATCTGACTGTACTGACTCTGAATTTGAATCATTTGAGTCCTCTGAATCAGAACTCTCATCTGAAGAAGAGTCGACATGTGCTTTCTCATCATCTTGAACATGTGGAAGAGTGAAGGTGTTTGCATGCAGATGTTGAGGTACATGCAAGACACGTTCCTTGAATTGGACACTACGCTCAATGATGAGATGGTCCGAGGAAAGATCAATAAGTCGATATCCATTCACACCATCGGGGTATCCAACAAAAATGCACTCAATGCTTTGTGGATCAAGTGTCTTCCTATTTTCAGAGGGAATCCGGGCCCATGCACGTGAACCAAAAATGCGAAAGTGGGTCACTTTTGGTTTGAGTCCGCTCCAAGCCTCATAGGGGGTCTTATCCTTGAAAGATATATGAGGAGATCTATTTTGGATGTATGTTTCACAATTAAGTGATTCGGCCCATAGTCTTTTTGGTAGTGATTTTGCATGCAACATGCAATATGCCATCTCCTTTAGAGATCGATTTTTCCACTCAACAACTTTGTTTTGTTGAGGAGTATAGGGAACTATGTGCTGCAACTGAATCCATACCTCATGGAAAATATTGTGGATCTCATGATTCACATACTCTCCCCCATTATCAGTTCGAAGGAATTTGATCTTCTTTTTCGACTGTGTCTCAACCAAGGCTTTGAAATCTTTGAGGTGTTGAGAGACCTCGGATTTTTTCCTAAGAAAGTAGATCCAAGTAAAATGTGAGAAATCATCAACAAAAATGAGAAAAAACCTCGCTTTTCTGATGGATGGATGCGGAAAAGGACCCATAAGGTCACTATGGATCATATATAAAGGTGCAAAAGCTCACTGAGACTTTCCTTTGTCGAATTTCTCTTGAGGGTGTCTTCCGAGAACACATCCCTCACATACTCCCTTGGAGAAATGGATGTCTGGTAGACCATCAACTAATTTGTGCTTGCTAAGTTGTTTCATGTATCTGAAATTCAAATGTCCAAACCTTTCATGCCATATCCTACTACTTTCATCAGCATGAGTAAGCAATAAAGTAGAATCAGGTTCAATGAATTCAGAAAATGTATGCAATCTAGATTGATGATTTACCTCACCGGTAGCAACCCTGGAGTTGGTTTTCATGTCGTAGATGTCCACGGAATTTGGTGTGAAGATGAATTTCTTTCCGGTGCCAGAATTTTTCATCTGATACAAAAAGAGAAGATTGACAAAAAGCTTGGGAACATGCAACATGTTCTCGAAGCTTCCATTGGTGAGTTCAATCCTTCCTTTGCCGGTGACTTCGACAGAAGAGTTGTCCCCCATCAGAATAGGAGGACCTTTGCATGCATCCAATGAAGAATAGACTTCTTTTGAGGCAGCCATGTGATGTGATGCTCCTGAATCTATGATCCAAGCATTGAGAGAGGAGTTGATGGCAATCAAGGCATGGATAGAATTGCCTTTATTGGAATTCAGATATTCTGGCTTCTGTTTCTTTGCACCCTCAAGGATGCGATATCCAAGGTTGTTTTTCTGAAGTATTTGAGACATAAGATCTATTTTCTTTTCCATGCACATGGATTCCGAATGGAATCCTTTGTGACAGTATGTGCATTTATCTCCTTTTCTTCCCTTTTCTCCTTTGGATCCAGAGGCATCGGTGAAGGTTTTTGTGTACCCTTCCTTCTTCGTATGTGCATGAACTTTCCGCTTATATTTAGATTTATATTTCTGATACTTGTGGCTGCCATCATGCACAGTGAGTGCATGCACCCTTGGGCCTTTGATTGTGCCCATGTTGTTGAGCTTGGTTTGCTCTTGTGTCAAGGATTCGATAAAGTCCTCAAGAGAAGGCATCTTCTAGGTGGCTCCAGAGGCGAATTTGGCAGTATAGAATGTAAATACGAATATAGAAAATTTGGGATCAAGTTTGGAGAGAATGGTGAGAACCATTTTTTTCTCCTCCGTCGATTTATCAACCCCACAAGCTTTGAGTTGCGACAGTAAATCCTTGAATTTTGTAAAGAAATCTTGGATATTTTCAAAGCTTTTTGGATCCAATGTGAGCATCTCCACCTCCAGCATGTGTACCCTCATCTCGTCCTGTTTTCCAAAGAGCCCTTCCAAGATGTTCCAAGCTTCATTGGGAGTCTTACAGGAAGATATATGAAAAAGGAGATTGGGAGAAATAAGACTGTGAATTGTTCTGAGAGCCTCATCCATGTGATTTAAGTACTTGGATTTTTCTATGGATGATGTCGGTTTTGTATCTGTATTCATGGTTAACCTATACAACCCTCTATATCAAATATGTATGGCTATTTTCTCCTTCCATGCAAAATAGTTGTAAGGTGTAAGATTGAATTCTTTTGGGAATTCCATTTTTCCGCTATCTTCAATCTTTTGTATCTGCAAACAAATTTGGTGTAGATTTTGCTTAGTAGTCCGTCGGATATGATACCATGTAAATGTGTTGAAATTGCATAGAATAGATCTAGCTAAACAATAATACACACATTTGCAGAGAGAATTGGGAAAAGAAGAAGAAGGAGAGAAAGAATGGAAAAATTCTCATTAACCGTTATGAATAACGAATAATTTACACATGATATACTTTGTATAACTCAATGAGTTTTAATTGAGGTGAACCAAGTCACCATAGTGGTGGTCTAGAGTGATATGGAAACACACCAACAGTTATGGTAGTGAACTTCCACCTATTCTAGTCTCTTAGGCAGTTACGGGAGTGAACTGCCACCTAGTTGAGTTAACTAGTCAACTAGTCTTCAGTTAACTGACTGAATAGAGAGTAGTGAGGAGTTAACTGAGGGAATCAAGGCTAATGCACCAATATGGTGATGATAACAAGGAAAGGTCAAATTATCATGGTGATGATCCCAATGTTGCATGGTGATGATCCCAATGCAACATCTAAACTCAACTCAACTAGTCAAACTGAAGTGTCAACTGAAAGAGAATATTCTCCAGGTGGAATATTCTCCCCTAAAATATAGGAGACTGGATAATGACTAATTATGAATAATAAACAAGGAATAACCTTAGGAAAAATAAATCCTAGGTGTGTGTGAAGTAACTCCAACAGAAGACTCTTGCAACATAGAATCAATGATGAAACTTTGAGATGCAGGAGGCATCAATCAAACTCTCCATAGGGACTGGAAGAGTAACCAGTCGGGGGAGTAAACTCTAAGTAACGAGCTTAGCTTCCTAAGGTCATTCTAAACCTAAAATTTTTAAAACAAGTGGACTCAAAAATTTTTTGCTATGTTCAAAGGCGACATGACTGCTACCAATATAAGATAATATTCCTTTCCCGCCCGTTTTGTTTTTTTCTTCATATTCAAATGAATGTTATGATACAAAGGAGGAAACGAGTATCGCAAGTAAGTAGCTAGTTCTAGTGGTGGAGCATACCTTTGCTCAATGCAAGGAGATTCATGTGGGAGATGGACACTCGGGGGAATTTTTTCTCTTAGGTATAGGGTGTCAAGCTACAAAGGATATAAACAAGGCTCTACTTGGCTGATGATGCAAACTGCTGAGGTAACAGGATTATAATGCGAAATCGAGAACCAACAATAGGCTCAATATTGAAAGCAAGAGAATGAGATGCAATTACAACTTAATGCTAAAAAATGTCCTTTTTTCATAATCTTAGTCTACTTGGTTTGAAAAAGGGGTAAAATTACACCAAATAGACGTCCTTTCAAATCCAATTTACTAGTGTGAAAGAGACAAGTTCACTCGGCAATCTTTTCACTTTTTGAGAGAGTCAGAAAATAGATTAAATCAGACTCATTGGAAATCCTCTATGTATAGGTCAACATGATTATGAGTAATAAATGAGGCTCAAACATAAAGTCATGTATTAGCTACAAGAGACTCTCGATCCTACGGACAAAAATCTCTGCAGGGGAACTAAATGGAGTAGGGGATCTAACTAGGGTACCCATGTTTGGTAAGTCTCTACCATTCAATAACGACACTTATAGTTTCATATAGAAGGTTTTTTGTCGCTATTAAGTGGGTTCGTACCTAAGGCATTTGAGCTGCAGTCATAGGATGATGCAAGTGTGCATAATGGATTGGTGATCTATCCTATATGATGGTTAACGAAAATACCTGTCTAAAGTTACGAACGGGTGACATGGTACTAAAAACTGTAAGAATCCCTGGATAAAACCACCAACACCAACTCCATCCACTATCGTATTAGTCCATTAGATAAAAATATTAAACAAAACTATGTAAAGTGGGTAAATTTTTTCTATAAATAGTAAAAAAAAACAATTTTATTATACCATTTGTATTGTTTACCCAAATAGTGCATTTTGGACCAAATTGACCTCGAATTTCAATTGTTGATTGTGGGAGCTATGATCAATGGAATCAACAACCGTCTGGACTAGGTAAATCATCTTTCTCCTCTTTTTATTTCTAGTGGATTAAAATTTTCAATTTCGTCTCCTTTTTTAAGTATTTTAGGGTGCAATTTAGAAACTAAGGTATACGCAAGCCATAGATCATCCAGTCGCGTATATGCATACATATATGCGATTGTTTGTAAAGCAAACGACGTATACTATGCCTCACGTACATGTACGTGGACAAGGTTTTTAAATTGGTGCTAACTCAAAAAATGGTTTGAATCTTCCAGGGTAGTGCTAGAGTGGAGAGAAAGAGAGCTTGAAGAGGTGGATGTTGCAGTGAAGAGAGATCTAGGGGCCCAAATGACCTTAAAAATATGTGGGCTATACAAGTTTTGGTCTTTCAAAGCTATGAGGGCTCAAGTGATACTACTTCAGCCAATCATGAACTATTGGGATCCGGATACCGAGACCTTCAACCTTGATGGACAACCATTGAGGATTGAAGTTGAGGAAATATACTGCTTGACAGGTGTTGAAACAGAGCTTAAATTTTTACCTTAAAACAAAATTTTGGTACCCTAGAGTCTTTGCATTTTTTAAAATCTTTATAAAATAAAAATTTTCACACCTAATAAACTTGAAATACACTGGGGTTTTAATCTCGGAAAAAGAATGGTTGAGGATTAAGTTAATATACGCTCCAAATACTTTCTCAAATGATATTATAAATGAACCACAATGATAGAACTCGAAGTTTTTCTAAAACATATCGGGATATCGGAGTTCGCGAGTTGATAATAACAAATTTCAATACACCTTAAATCCCGATCTCCCGATCTCCGATTTCCCGATACGCTAATCTTCTATT
>ML780384.1:74230-87431 GCA_009831015.1 Picea engelmannii
TGGAAAAATAGAATGGAAACTTACTTGAAATCTTTTGGGGCAGATGTTTGGATCTCAGTTGCTTTAGGATACAATGCTTTGAAGAAACCAAAGACTGCAGCTCAGAAGGAAGCAAAAAGGAACAACAAACTGGCAATAGATACCATCCTGGATGGATTGATAGATTCAGTGAAATCCAAGGTGGGATCATGTGCATCAACAAAAGAGCTTTGGGGCAAGCTATAAGACCTTTATGCAAGGGAAGAAGTTGAAGAAGATTACAACATCTCAGATTTCAAAGAAGAAAATAGAGGTCAGTTCTTTTTCTTTAATTGTGAAGGAGTAGGACATGTTGAATTTGAATGTCCTCATCCAAGTATTGAAAGAGATGACAATGAAGAAGAAGAAAATCATAAAGTAGAAATAATTCAACAAGAAGATGAGAATCTTAAAAAATTGAAGCATGTTGAGATTGAAAGTAGCAAGCTCAAAGACACGCGTAGAAAACGAAGAAGTGAATTGGTTAGTTGTGAAAAGACAGTTGTAATCTTGAAGAAACAATTAGAAGACTTTGAGAAACTAAGAGAAGAAACCATTTCCTTGAAAAATCTACTTGAAGAAGAAAGAAGAATAGGAGAAGTAAGGAATGTCCAAATGAAGAAGAAAGAAGAAGATTGTGAGAAACTTGAACAAGAAGTTGTCTCATTGAGGAAGAGCTTTAGAAACTCTCTAGTGCCAAAAGACTTAACACATCTTGGATGCATGGGTGAAACATCATACAAAGAAGATGAAAATACCAACAAGAAGGCCGAAGAAAGAGCTACATAGACAGTTGATGAGAAGTGGACAAGGATACCAGAAAGAATGAATGATTACAAAAGAGATGAATATCCAAGAAGACCTCCTACCTTCAGGAATCAAAGAAGCTTCAATCAGTATGAAGGAAACTATAGAAGAATAGATCATGAACCAAGATGGACTACATCACAAAGAAGCCCACTTACTCCAAGGTATCAAAATTTCTTTCTTGGTCATTGTTATACTTGCAAAAATTTTGGACATAAGGAAATTAATTGCAGAATCAATGAAAGGAACATGTTATCACCCTATAATTTATAGGATCAACTGGTGACTGGAATGTTATCTCTGTAGTGTTTTTTGTTTGTCAAATGATTTTTCATTCTGTAAATAATTTGAGAAAAGAAAGAAAAAGAAAAAAGAAAAGAAGAAAAAGAAAAAGAAAACAGAGCATAAAAGAATTTCAATAAGAGCCCCATGCAATAACAGTGACTTGGTCCATACCTTTCAAGCATGGCCAAGTTCTTTTAAATCTACTGCTCTCGAGTCCCACCGCCTCCTACTGTCTGACATACCTTGTCACCTCACGATGTCATCATCCACCTTTCCAAAATAGTCACATCCCATAACTCCGTCAGTCCTTCTCCCTCATTCACTTGTGGCAAGTCCCATCACCATGATTTTTTCCCCCAATCAATAACCGCCACATCACCCATCTGTATCCCTTAGTCATTGTCACCTGCCATCTCACATTCTAAATGACCCGTTGGCCATTTATTATTAGATAACTTATCCGTTAACCAACTGACCTATCCCCCGCGCCCAATGGATACCCATTTACTCAAAATTACCCTCACTCTTCATTCCTTCACCATTTACCCACTCATCGCACCAAAGAATTTACCCCGTTTTCTTCTCCATTACAGTCAGTCACCCCCATCTACAGTCGTCCCCACTAACATTTTTTTATTTGTAGGTATTGTTACAGTAATGGAACCAAAATCAAAATGAATAGAAGGAGAGGAGAATCCATTTCTCCCGCCTCCTGTCGATCTCGACAGGATTCCACTAGCCGACAAAGACTATTTAATCACAGACACTAAGTGTGATTTTGACTTCATATACCTTCAATCATGGCGTAAAGAAGTCTTCCTGGACCAGAGTGACGAAATTGGACTCTGGGAGTCAACCCTACCCCTGTATCTCTTCCCCCAGATTCACCATTTCCCAGAGTTCACCCTCAAGTTCCAAGACCACTATATTCCAGAGCAAAGAGCCATCGTATCCTCATCCGGGGAAGTTCTCTTCCTCATCACGCCAGAAACCATCAACCAAATGATGCAAATATCCTGAGCTGACTCTGCATCACCTTTTAACCTTGAAATTCTTACAGAGTTATACCAGAAGATGACTTTTCCTCAAAGAGCTCAAATATTTGAGCTTTTTCTTCCACAATCTGCTCAGCTCCATGCTACAAATCCCCCTTATCCTTCCTCCATGTTCTCAACCAAAGCAAACTAGGTTATCACATCCCTATGCGCCTTGTTGGGTTATTATTCAGATCAGTGGGTAGATGAACCCATTCTGGGATTTTTGTCTATTTTCTCCACCGATGAGAAGCCTACTACACAGTTCAACTTCAGCACATTCCTGGAGAAACATATACACGAGCAATTTGTCAATTTTGCCATAGAAGGCATGTTCTGGTATTCTTCAATAGTGGCATACCTGTTCGTTTTCTTCCAAGCGGACAAATTTTATTTTTCCATGCAAAAGATGGACAGAGATGGAAGACCCCAGGCAGTAACCGCATGGACTTCCCTACTCAGACATAACTCCACAGAATTTAGTTTCAAGTAGTTCATCAATCAATTCTACCACCCAGTGGTGAGTATGCTCAGCGGTAGACCTGAACCTAGGATTAATGACGAAGTTCAGAGGATCCTACATCTCTCAGATCATACAAAGACTGGTGACTGGTACCTGTACCAAAATCACACTGAGATCAGAGTCTATGGGTGCGAGTTGGGCCCATATAAACTGCCCAAATACTTACCTGTCGGAATTTTTTCTCTGGAATACATAAGGTAGATGATAAACTCAGATGATATTCACTTTGTGTCTTTAAAGAAAAAGCAACAGCTCAGAATCAAAGGGCAGATTGGGTCTTTCATCTGCAACAATCAAGGCACCAGGGAGGAAGAAGACAGGCTGCTGAAGGAAATGAAATTCTTCATGAGTTTCACATGGCACTATAATCTGTGCGGGATCATTTTAGAGATGAGGATAAAAAACAAGAATATTCCGTATGTCCACGAATCTAGGCCTAAGGTAGAGAAATTTGCAAACCAGACAGGATGGGAACCAAACACTTTGGTTGAAACAGAACAATAGGACCCCCCAGTCACTGTATCACAAACAACCACACCATCGGCTCCAAAGGAGAAAATTCCTAGGTAGGATCTGTCACCTCCTGTCACTGAAGTGTCATTAGAAGAATTCTGATTGCATACCAAGAGGCCAAAAACCAGTCTAGCTCCTGACTCGGCTGGAGAAAAGGAAATTCCATGCACTACAGTGACAGAGGTTGATCGGTCACTCCTCAACACAAGAAGCAAGCATATTATAACCACCGTGTTACCAAATAAGACTACATATACTCCACCAATCAACTAGCCAGGCAAGACAGGACCAAAGCTGAGCATCTTTGAGAAATATGACTTGATTGAGAAAAAGAATCAAACTCTGACCAACAGCACATATGCCCAATTCTAGAAGCAGACATCGACTGCACAACACAGGCTGCTATCGGCGTTCGACATAGAGAAGGGTAGAATGCACATGGCATTTCTCCAAGCACAGGTTCCAGACCCAAAGGTAATCACCGACTATAAAAGGGAAACCTTTGAATTCCGGACCAAAGACGTGCATCCTGGCGATCAAATGGATCTGCACAGGCAGACGGGAGAAATGGTTTTCTCCATGCTAGCACATGCTTCCACTACTGCCTCCAGGCTACAAGTGTCTCTGAACAATGTCCAGACACAGTTGAAGTTGGAGAAGATATCGTTCTTTTCCAAGGACAACAGGATCAAGACATTGGAGGAACTGGTCTTCAGGATCGGGTACAATCCCTCAAATGTGAAAGTAGTCAAGGAGAGGATCAAGAAGAAAAACACAGACATAGCATCTTTAAGAAAACAATTGAAGTTGCCACCAACAGTAGACTTGCAGGCAAAGGAAATAGCAGAGACAGAAGGAGAAAAAGATGAGATGCTTAAGTTAATCATGGAGCATAATGCACAACTGAAGGAAATGGAAGCTGAGATGGAGAAGCTAGTGAAAGAGAAAGAATAGTTGAAACCCATGGAAGTCATTCCATTGAGTGCAGTTCCACTCTCAAGAGTGAGCACAACATCACTAGCAGAAGTTCCATCAGTGAATCCACTGACGTCTCTAGAAAAGACGGTTGAATTGGCCAAATCTATGGAAGAGATGAACCTGCAGGAGATAGAGATTAGCAAGCTCAAAAAGGAGATTGAGAACCTTCGGGAACTCAAATATTCTTATCAAACCAGTTTCTCCAAGGAAAAACAGGTGTCAGACCAACTCAAACAAGAGTTACAATAGCTCCGGAAGCAAACAGCGGCAGGTAAAACACTGGCCGAAGTCAAAGAAAGTGTTTGGACAGACATCACCAAGTCTATGAAGGAAATATGGCCAATGATACAGATTATGTTTGAGCAAAATGAATTGGTGTAGAGAAGTAAACAATCCATCGAGAAGATCATATTAGACTGGGAGAGATGCCCACACAGGCTAATGAAATCATCAAATTCTTGAATTCTAAAACCAGAGAGGAGCTGGAAGAGCTGAGAATTGAGGATAGAACAGAGACCATCCTTGAGGTCAAACGAGTCTTGACCAAGAGAGGACTGATGCTACAGCTAGAAGAAAAGGTTCAGGCCATGGACCTAGGGGTATAAAAAAATTTTAGCAAGATTGAGGCTCTACAAAAGAAAGGTCTTCCTGGTTTGAAGGTGATAAATGACAAACTGATGACACTCCCAGACTACAAAAAGAGACTAGTCGATGTGGCTAAGGATAGTTCGAAGTTTTCAGGAATTCAAGGCAGCATCACTGGAAAACATTCCTAGATGCACTTCAGTTGGACATCATCATACAGCATGAGATCCGGTACATCTTCATCACCAAGCCTACTTTTGCCAAGTACACAGAAAATGATGAAGTCTATCGAAGGTTACTCAAAGTCAACGTTTCTAGTCATCTTCGATGGGAGGATATTTGTGACCTAATCGAGTAATCGATGAGTTGTCCCAGCCCAGTTAGCTGTCCAGTCAGATGAGGTCGTGCAGAGGCCTCATCAACTGTTCACCCAAAAAACAGCATGCAGTTGCGACACATCATCAAACAGTTCCCTAGATTCTTGTAATTTGTTAAGTTAGTTAGGCTAAAAATAGATTTACCACGCCCTGATCTTTAATGACAGGATCGTTTGTAATTTTGGGTTATAAATACTTCACTTTTCGAAGTATTGAGGGTTGATATTTAAGCCCTGTGAGCTATCAGACTGTAATATTTTTCAAGAGATCTTCCATTAATACAAAGAGGCATTTTTACAGGATTCTTGCATGTATTCACTGGTGATGTTTTTCTTTCTAAGTTTAATGTTATTCTCGCTCAGTTATCACACTGTTTGCTAAATCTAATCTTTGAAAGTAATGAATGTTGCAGTATTTATCTTTGTATACCCTATTTCTCACTTTGAAAGATTTTAGTGTTTCATCTTCTGATTTTATGATAAAGAAATTCTTAACTGCTTCTTTGTTGTAATTGACATTCTCACCTTTTTTCTGCTATTTCTCATTTATGCTACTAAAAGAATCTAGCAATTACATTGTCTCGCCCTGTGAAAAGTTTATGTGTTTTCTGGTTTAGATTTTTATTTTCATGGTACAGACCCCATAGCCCAATGGATGTGTAAACCATATCAACCAACCCGACAAATACTACAACAACAAAACCAACATATTTTATTTACCTAGCCCAATATTTTAAATTTGAAACATATCTAAATCATATAGAGAGATCCCTCTCTGAAGTTGGTAGGGATAGATCCCAGCTTCGAAGTGGTTGGATAAAGTTACCTCCCATAGATTTGTTCTTTCCTGACAACCTCTAGGAAATTTACAGGGCTTTAACATAGTGGCGACTCCACTGGGGACACAGAACTGAACAAATTTTTAACCTCACATCTTCTTTTCCCTAGAAGAAAAGTTTTCTTCTGAAATATTGCAAATATGAGAAAGAAGTAATGTTTAGAGGTTGTTGAAAACTTGCACATATTATTTTCAGACTCGTAAAACTAAAAAGTATATATATATATATAAATCAAAAAGAAATCTGGCTCCCAAAAGAGCTTATACTCGCTCTCACCCAGACCCAGAACCTGCGATAGCAACAGATAATCCAGAACAGTTACTCAGGAAAAAGACCATTACTGAAGGTTCAGTAAGTCATAATCCCCTTCAGAAGTCCCCTTCCCTTCCAGAGGATCTTGTTGCCCTTCAGGATCTTGACTTTGACATCCTTTTCGAACAAATCTTGTTCAGAACAAAATCTGATAGCTTTGTGGCTGAAACCTTCCTAGACCCAACCGTCTTGCAACCCCGGACCCCTGAAGTCCTATATCCCACTACTAAACCTCAAACCACTCACTCTGTGCCAGTTACTCATCCTCGTCTTCTGTCACCACCCCACCTATTATCCAAGTCATCGTCCCGCCTCCTCCACCTATCATGGCAGCCAGATATGCTCCCTTGGTGTTAGCCACACCCCTTCATGCTATGCTCTAGGATTATCAAACGAGAGCTCCATAGTTCGATGGAACAGGACCCTTGAGTGCACAGCAACATGTTGATAAAATGAATGATTATTTTGATCTGCAAGAAGTAGACGAGGCTGACATTCAAATGAGATTATTTGCCCAGAGTTTGACGGGTGATGTTAAGAAATGGTATAAAGGTTTACGTGTTGCCTCAGTGCTCGACCTTACCGCAATCCAAAGAATTTTTCTAGACAGATGGGAGGTAAATAAAAACCCTCTCCAAATATTGTCAAAATACGAAAACATCAGAAGAAATCAAGGTGAGACAGTACAAGATTACTGCACCCATTTCAATAACCTGTACAATGCAATTCCAACCGATATTAAACCTCCACAAGGTTTTGCATTGATAAAATTCCCTGATGGTTTTGATGCCAATATATCGTATCAATTAAGGGAAATAAACTCCACCACCCTGGAGGATATGCAAAAAAGTGCGATAAGTGTGGAGGCCAACTTGTTGGCAAAAAGGGCACGACAGAGGACAGAGAGGAGAGTCACAATTAAAGAGGAACCTTCCACATCAACCTCTGATTCCAAATTGGATTCCTTGGCCATAGCAATGGAAAGAATGATGGAGAGACTTACTGTATCTGAAAGAAATCCTCCTAAAGAAAACCCTCCAGCTCCTCAAATTCGAAATCCTAACTTCAGAAGAAACCCTCCTCAAATCAGGCAGAGAGATCCTAGGGATCAAAGGGAACAGAGAGGTCCTGATCAATACATCATACCTCCCCTACAAGAAAATCATGCCGATGAAGGAGAGGAAGTAATTGCAGAACTGGAGGATACTCACATAAACCTCATGGGCATTCACGATAACGAAGCTATTTTCCTTACCCAGGAAGAGCAAGAACTTTTTCTCCTCAGTCAAACAAAAGTAAGTGAAGAAGTTGAAGACGCCGAACAATAGGCATTTGAAAATGCTATTTTGGAGGTACACCGGCAGTACAATCTGCGAAGTAAAAAGACAAACGGAAGTTCTCCAAAAAAGGTGACCGAAATGAAGAAGATGGTTGAAACCCAAAAGGCCTCTAAGCTTTCTGTCGAGAAGGGCCCTGAGAAGGGTAACGCTGAAGTTCCAGCAAAAGGAAACCTTACTATTCTAAAAAGATCATTGCAGTCTGAGGTTTCATCAATTAACCCACCAAATACTTTTGGCCAGAAGAATGTGGTGGACAAATCAAAATTGCTGAGCCAAAGCAGAGCACCTACGCCTTTCATCCTCGAAGGGGAATTAGCCAAAGTAAAAATTCCCATTCCCCTTTTCGAGTTGTTGAGCAAAGACGCTTATTGTTCACAGGTGATTAAAGTGCTGACCATTGAACCTGATATAGGTACGAAGGCCTTAACTGTTGGATCAGTGAATCATTCAGATACTGTGAACCTTACAGATGATCAACCTGGACTCTTGTTCAGACTTGAAGTGGATGGTCAGACCGAAAATGGTGTTGTCGCTCCTTTTTACATCAGCCTTAATACACATGACCTGATTTTGCATAATGCTATGTTATATTCGGGTGCTTCCCATAATCCGATGCCTAAAGCAGTGATGGAAAAACTGGGACTTGAGGTTACCATACCTTACAAGGACTTACACTCTTTTGACTCTAGTAAAGTTAGATGTATCGGTTTGATCAAAGATCTGTGTATCACCCTGGTCCATATTCCCGCGAAAAGCATGGTCATGGATGTTGCGGTTGCAGACTTTCCCATGAAGTATGGTATGTTGTTGTCCTGGTCTTGGGGGGCCAAGTTGAAAGGTACTTTGCAGTTGGATATGTTGTATGCCACTGTCCCAGTTTTTGGTCAACAGAGAAGACTATACAGAGAAACACTGATGAAGTACATGGTTAGCAGCCAAGAAAAACCACATAACTATCCTCTGTACTCTGTACATTCTGACCTAGACTCCTTCATCCTATACAACGATGGCGATATGAGAGAACAAATCATTTAGCTGGAAGAAGATACATCTGGTCCGGACGAAGGCTAAGAAATCGTTGAGGCAGAAAGAAAGAAAAATGTGATAACTGAAGAACTGCCAGCGGATTTCTGGAGCATGGACTTTGATGGAGTTGTAAGCAAAGAAGGAGCTAGAGAAGGAGTTTGGTTGCACAATCACAAATCGAAGTATTTGGAAAACCATTCTTACAAATTAAATTTTCAATGCACTAACAATATTGCTGAGTATGAAGCCTTGATGCTTGGTCTGAAACTTCTAAAGAAGGTTGGTGCCAAACAAATTATGGTAAGAGGTGATTCCGAATTAATAATCAAGAAAATTAAAGGTGAGTATGCAGAAAACACCCCCATCTTAGAGCTTATAGGAATGTTGTTATGGATGCCCTTAAATGTTTCACTGAAGTTGATTTGCAGGTGATGCCTAGGGGACATAATATTTTGGCAGATGGGTTAGCTACGTCAGCAGCCACATGTAAGATACCTTTTCGATCCACTCACCCATACACGGTGGAGGCGAAATGCAAGCCAACTGTTCTAGACAACATCAGATATTGGCAGGTGTTTGGTAATGATGATCAAATTGAAGATTTTCTGCAATGTAAAAATGATTTCGAGTGTACAAACATAGATTTAGAAAATGAAGATGAAAATGTAAAAAGACCTGATTTTGGAAATGGTAGTGTAAATAAGATAGATTCAGGAGAGTTAGGTGATGATGAGATAGAAGATGATGTTTTGCATTTGAAAAGTAATGTTTTACCTAGGGGTTTAGTTCCTTTAGAGGACTTATTTGATTTTAATGATGTAGCTAAAAAACTGAAAATTGAAGCCAGTGGTTAAGAAGTAGAAGATTGTAATATAGGGACAGAAGAGAAACCCAGGATGGTGAAACTTTCCAAATCATTACCCCCTGAGCAGAAACTCAAATACATTGAGCTTTTCAAGGAATATTCAAACGCATTTTCCTGGGGTTACGAGGACTTGAAAGCTTATGACACTAGCATCATACAACATAGGATTCCAATAAAAGAAGACCAAAAACCTTTTAGGCAGAAACTTAGGAGAATCAATCCCAAGCTACTTCAACTGATAGAAAAAGAAATCAAAAAAATGTACGATGCTAAAATCATAGCCCCGTTACGGTTTTCCAAATGGGTTTCAAATTTGGTCCCAACATGAAAGAAATCCGGAGAAATCACGCTTTACATCAATTTCCCAAATCTGAATAAGGTCTCTCTGAAGGACAATTACCCACTACCAAAAATGGACCACATATTACAAAGGGTAGTTGGATCCAGTCAAATATCTTTGCTGGATGGGTTCTCGTGTTATAATCAGGTCCTCGTTCACCCAGATGACCAAGAAAAAACCGCTTTCACAACACCATGGGGTACTTTCATGTATGTGAAAATGCCTTTCGGGTTGATGAACACCGAGGCCACTTTCCAGAGAGAAATGGACATCGCTTTTGTGGAATAACTCAGAAAATTTATTGTCATCTATCTGGACGACATAACTATGTTTTCCCAATCTGACGACGAGCACTTACAACATCTCAGACAAGTTTTTGAGAAATACAGGAAATTTGGGATTTCTTTAAATCCTAAGAAGAGCCTTTTCAGATTAGAGGAAGGTAAACTGCTAGGGCACATAATCTCCAAGGACAGAATTAAAATAGACCCCAACAGAATCAAGGCCATTCAGAAATTAGAACACCCAAGAAAGATCAAAGACAGTCTTTTATCGAAAAAATAAACTTTCTGCGAAGATTCATACCCAACCTGGTTGAGCTTCTCAGAAACATCACAAACATGTTAAAAAAGGACACAAAAATAAAATGGGACACTGAATCCAGGTATCCTTTTGAACAAGTCAAACGCACACTCACGCAGGCTCCAGTCCTGATCAATCCTGACTTCACCAAAGATTTGTATCTTTTTTCTTTCGCCTCTGAACATACCATTGCAGCAGTATTACTGCAGAAAAACAGCGAAGGGTATGAACAACCCATAGCCTTTTTCAGTAAAGCTTTAAGAGATGCTGCTTTGAATTATAAAATAATGGAGAAACAAGCTTTTGCCTTGGTGAAGGCCATAAAATATTTTAGAGTATACATTCTCCATTCCCACACCATTGCATATGTTCCGAATGTGGTAGTAAAAGACATTTTAACCCAGGACAATCCGGACAGCCGAAGAGGAAAATGGATTTCTATCATTCTAGAGTATGACATAGAGATTAAACCTACTACACTGATTAAAGGACAAGTTCTAGTAAAGTTAATGGCTGAATCAAATTTCCATGCTCTTGACATTAATTTCTTAGTAGCAGTAGATGAACAGGGTGAGCAGGTGACTCCAAGCATGAGAGAGGTATTTGTCAACTCTCCATGGTACGCAGACCTGATATTTGTTTTGCATAATTTACAAGCTCCCCCTAGTCTGACCAAGACTAAAGCTAGGTTTTTGAAATTCAAAGCATTAAAATTTTGTATTCTAGAAGGCAATCTATATTGGAAATATCCTGGAGGTATTTTGTTAAATTGTTTATTGAAGGATGAAGCTGAAAAAGTATTGTAGGAGTTTCATGTAGGAGACTGTGGTGGTCATCTGAACTGGAAGGCCACAGCCAACAAAATCCTCAGAGCTGGATTCTATTGGCCAACTCTATTCACTGATGTGCATCATAAAGTGACTTCATGTCATCAATGTCAGTTGTTCAAAGGCAAAAGGAAACTTCTTCCCCTACCCCTAAAACCAATCTCCCTTGAGGCCCCTTTCCAGCAATGGGGATTAGACTTCATCGGGGAAATACATCCTCCTTCTTTGGGCCAGCACAGGTGGATTCTTACTGCCATGGATTATTTTACAAAATGGATCGAACCAGTACCAAGCAGGCAAGCCACTGATTCTGTCATTATTAAGTTTCTTGAGAATAATATCTTGTCTCGCTTTGGATGTCCTAGAAAGATTATAACTGACAATGCAACTGATTTCCGATCTAAGAAACTCATAGATTTCTGCAACCAGTATCATATTGGTTTGGGTCATTCCACGGCTTACTACCCTCAGGGAAATGGGCTGGCAAAATCATCAAATAAAACCTTGGTAAACATTATCAAGAAAACTTTGTAGGAAAACAAGAGGTCGTGGCATAACAAGTTGGGTTTTGCACTATGGGCCGTCAGACTGACCACCAAAAGGTCAATCGGTATGTCACCATATCAGCTGGTCTATGGAACGTAAGCAGTCTTTCCCACTTCCTTAGGAGTCCCTGTCATGAAATTGCTGCAAGACATGCAAGCCAAGCCAAACGACTCCCAAAGAAGGATCAACCAGATGATCCATTTGCAGCAGTCCAGGGAAGAAGTATACAACAAGACTCAGGTAGTCCAAGAAAGCATTAAGAAGATTTTTGACAAAAGAACCAAAGAAGATGATTTCGAGCTAGGAGATTTGGTGCTGAGATGGGATTTCCGAAATGAAGAAAAGGGAAATCATGGAAAATTCGATAGTTTGTGGAAGGGACCATACATGATTCAAGCATTCAGAGGAAATAATGCTTTCTTGCTAAACAACAGTGATGGGACGGATCTGCCAAGAGGACCTGTAAATGGCAGAATGTTGAAACATTATTCACCACCTCAGTAGAGACCTGAAGTCACACTTTCCATTGTACAAACCATTTTTTATTTTGTTTGTGAGTTTCTGAGTGAATAACTTTGGTGAGTTGGTTGAAGCCCAAAGAGAAGGCCCTAAGCCGCTGACCATTGTTTTTGCATTTTTTGAAAATAAAACTAATCAAGCAACAAAGGCGACTAGGGAGGAAGTTTCAGAACATCAGGAATCAGGATTCTTGGAACTTCACAAGGAGAGTACCATCCCTAGGTGGAGCCGTTGTTATCACCCTATAATTTATAGGATCAACTGGCGACTGGAATGTTTTCTCTGTAGTGTTTTTTGTTTGTCGAATGATTTTTCATTCTATAAATAATTTGAGAAAAGAAAGAAAAAGAAAAAAGAAAAGAAAGAAAAAGAAAAAAGAAAAGAAAGAAAAAGAAAAAGAAAAGAGGGCATAAAAGAATTTCAATAAGAGCCCCATGCAATAACAGTGACTTGGTCCATACCTTTCAAGCATGGCCAAGTTCTTTTAAATTGATGTTGATAGGAATAATGAATAAGCTTGGCTAAACTATTTAATCTTAGCCAAGTGATCTAGGTTAGTTAGTGAATAAATCTTGCTAGACTGTCTAATTTTGGTCAGATAGCCCCAGGGTAGAGTAAGTTCTTAGCCCAACAGTTTAATCTGGGCTAATTGTCATAGGAAGTTAGGTTAGAACATAAGCTAGTTTTCTTTACTTCAATAAAACTAGCTCGATGATCAATGTTGGACCATGTTTTGAATGCTCGAAAAGTTGTTTGCCTAACCCCTTGGTGATGTAAAGATGTAAAAGCTTGGGAAAAACCCATGATATGCTCTTATTCTAAGTTTTTCAGGGTGCATATGCTTTCGCACCCACATTTATGCATCGCTCATGTATCAACGACCCAG
>ML780384.1:137694-148325 GCA_009831015.1 Picea engelmannii
CAAACCTGTGAAGGTAACGACTCTGGTACAGCCCTCAATTGCCAAGAGTGAAGTCTAGGGCCCTTTTGATGGCTCACGCCAAAGCCAGCATTCGCTCTATGGGGCAGGTGGCATAATACAATTGGATGAAACTTATTATATTACTCTCAATGCTGTAGTAGATGCTGTATCAAAAGAAGGTCTGTTCGTCCAATAATTATGCCTATGCTGTATAAGGAGGTCTGTTCATCCAATAATTATGCCAATGATAGAACATCTACTACATACCTCCTTATTATATCAAAAGGAGGTCTGTTCATGAAACTTATATCCAATAATTATGCATATTAATGAAGCTGGCAGCAGAAAAAGGTTTACATAAGAGAGCTAAATGCTGTAGTAGATGCTCTATCAAAAGGTGGTCTGTTCATGGAGGCTAGCACAGGGGAAATGAAAGAGTACCGAAATGGAGCCTGTCTGAGAGGCAGCCCAATGACAGCATATTGATCAGAATCTGGATAAAGGAGTCAGTAACGGTGTAATGTTTGTGTGGGATGGCAGAATGCATTTTGGTAAGATAGTTGGATTGTTCCGGAGAGCTGGAGCAGTACTGATCGACAACAGAGTCCTGGGGTAAGGATTTTGGGCAACTATCAACAGCCAAAATGGTGTGTCTCCAGCTGCCAAGACTACATCGCAAACAGCATCTCTAATCTGCTAAATGAGTTCCAGAATTAATGCTTGATAGATGTCATTATGCCACTTTTAAACTTGATTTTATAGTGCAGCTGCTCGACATAATGTTTACATGCAGTTTTATTTCCTTCTTTTGAAGGTACAGAGCATCCTCAAACAGGGTTCGTCATAGAGAAATTATTCACAGATAGAGTGAGCAATTAAGACTTGCACTTTTTGATTCTGCTCCTTATTAACTTGGACGAATCTTCTGCATAATATGTTCTCATTTTAAGTGAAGATTGTATAATTTTCTGAGTTCCCTTTTTTGGACAATTAATAAATTAAATATGGAGTAGACTTCGTTCTGAGTAATCTTTCAGGGCAGTCTTTCATAGATGCTGAATAAAATCATATGTAGAATATATGCTTGATTTAATCATAAGATACAACTTTTTGCAGAGGAAAAAAAACACACACAAAGATTATGAAGATTAATTTATTTTAATAATTAAAAATATAAACTTATGAAAATCAACTCATAACCTTGTTTCCCTTCCCTCTTACAGGGAGAGAGAGGGAATACAGGGGTATAAAATATTCAATTTATCAAATGTTCAAAAAAAATATGTAATTTATTTTAATAATTAAAAATATAAACATATGAAAATCAACTCATAACCTTGTTTCCCTTCCCTCCTGCAGGGAGGGAGAGGGAATGCAGGGGTATAAAATATTCAATTTATCAAATGTTCAAAAAAAAATATGTCATAACAAAAAATTATTCTTAAAAATCAAAACTTTTAATCAACCTTCAAATTGAAAACAGAGATTACATTCTGGAACTTTTAATCAACCTTTAAATTGAAAACCACAGAGAATACATTCTGGGCTGCCCAACTAATGATGGCAATGATGTTATTAAGATACAAATAGATCAGAACCTTGTGAGTCATGCTGTTCAAAAGTAATGGTGTTGGAACCTTTCAATTTTTTTAACTGACCAACACCAAACTTAGTAGTTCTGTGCATTCCAAATATGTTGGGGGATTTTGAATATCATTGGGGGATTTTGAATATCATTGTGACAAGCTTAATATGAATATCCTCCTGCAATTCGTAGACTTACACAGGGAAACTTTGGAACCATTCCTTTGACTTATATAAATTGCCATGTCACAGAAACCCATGATTATATTTTCTACTATTTATAATCTTCGTCTTCACACCAATATACATTGAATAATTTGTTCCTTTCCATGGGACCAACAAATTGGCAACCCACATTTCCACCAATTTCTCCACATCAATTTCTGCAGCCCCAGTTAATGCAGCACACTATAGAAAACAATACACTATAGAAAACAATACAACTCCAGTTTCTCTGTATCAATTTCTGCATCCTTAGGAAATGCATCACACTATAGAAAATAAAACAACTCTTTAGATCATCACACAAATCATCATAACTCCCAACTCCACATAAAACCCTACATCAATGGTGTTGTAACTTGAGAGTGGTTAAGAAAAATCTACATTTTTATAAAAGTTAAAGCATCACGCCACACATATAGAGTCTTCTTGAACTCATTGCTGCAGCCAATAATTCAAGGCAAAGGACAGATCCTTACACTGGGGCAATTATTTTGGCAGTCGTGTCCATACCCTTGCCAAAAATAATCCCATCTGCTAAAAATTTCTTCTAAATAACTACCACTTCTTTTTTTTTTTCTTCTAAATAACTACCATTTTTTTTTGAACATGGGTTCACATTTTTTCAATCACATCTTTATTATCCAGTACTGGAGACTAAGACTTTGCTACAGTTTTGCTCCCCAAAAACCCTTACTCTATTAAGATCCATTGGACTCCACATATCATCCAATATAAGAAGAAATTTTTTATTTTTTATTTTTTATTTTCTACACATGTAAGATTCATACTTAAGATCCATTGGACTCCACATATCGTCCAATATCAGAAGAAACTTCTTCTTTTCTACACATGTAAGATCCATTGGACTCCACATATCGTCCAATATGAGAAGAAATTTCTTCTTTTCTACCCCTGTAAGATCCATTGCACTCCACATGTCGTCTAATATGAGAAGAAATTTATCCATTTCTACACACATAGACAACTTCATCTTCCGTGTGTCAATAGAAGAATTTTCTTCCATATTTAAACTCAGCGTGTGGGCAATGGAATCTTAATTTGTCTTCCCTTCATTATCAGGGATAGACACTGTAAACCAAATCACCAGGTCAAAGTTAATATCACTGACCTTTTTGTAATTGTTGTCGATGAATTTGAAAAAGGACGTTTTACAGATGCCGTCCCGACCATCTACACCAATCACAGGAGCTTGGCGATAAGGTTCTGTAAGCCATCTCTGCAGTGTCATTTGAGCAAATTTAATACCCGATCCAACTATGATCTCTTGAAGAAGAACCTCTGCTTGAGGCGCCGCTGCTGTGGACACCATCTGTGGAGTATTGGCAGAAACAGAAAAAACCCACAGAAGGTCCCTGAAAAATATGATCAAATTTCGCCTTCCAATCTTTCATTTGCGGAAAAAGAATGAGAGAATGAATGAAACACGAGAAAAGCGAACAAGAAACATTGAAAAGGGAGGCCAAACGAGGGGAGAAGGGCTCTGGGCTGTGCAAGTGGGATATGCAACTGGGTGGTTAGAGGAATCGTTTCTGTATAAATAGGCGCAAGAGACGAAGCATGACTTCTGTTTCATCAGATACAGATGAATGGCCAGTAATTATTGTAGTGCTCTCAGCTTTTTCAGAAGCATTTATTCCGATAGTTCATTCAAACTAGAATAGAGCAGGTGGTACTGGGCCCTGATTGAATTATTGTAGGCAGGTGGCACTGGCCGTGATTGAATTATTGTACTGTTGCGTAAGCTTTATAAAAAGTTTATTCAGACTGCAACGTTTTCTCCTGTGCAGGCTGGCATTATGTGCCGACCACTAAATGCAATGCATGTGGCCTTTACTTTATCATTTAAAAAGAATTATTTCAACAAGTTGCTGGAAGGTTGCACGACAAGTTTTTGGAAGTATGGTAGTGGGCCTTTGAATTAATTATTTTTAAATATTTAGGAAGTATTGAGCAAGTTGTTGAACGAATGGCAGATGGGTTTTAAATTAATTATTTTTAAATTATGGATTTTTAAAAAGTATAATCAAAAAGATGTTTCAAGAATAGTTGAATTAGTGTTACAAGAGTATATAGTGTTTTTTTATGATTTAGAGAGTTGTGAAAGTAAAGTTTTGATGATTTAAAGGGTTATTAAAGTTGATATTGTTACAAATATTTTTACACTATATTATATTTATATTGTTATTAAAATAAGTTAAATTTTAAATAATTATATTGTTTAAAAACAGTGAGATGAAATACCTAAGTGAATTGGTATGATTATATTTTTTAAAGATCATTAGATTTTATTTTTTGATTGAAAATGAATATTTCTAAGGCCATATTCATCTCATATATTTTCAATTATCATGTAACTTCAAATATGAATTGTCTCGTTGCATGCCCACTTGCAATAATTGCACACATGCTACTACAAATTTAGGACTTCTTGTAAACAAAGCAAGTCGATTTTGCGAGTCTCTGCAAGGCAATTAAAAAAAATATTGTAAATGCAATCACAAACATTGTTGGTCTAATCCAACTATGTTAGCAATGAACAATGCTACCTATGTTCGCAATAAATAATGTTACTAGTTATCATTGTATGCATATTCAAATTCGATAAATGAACATACCCAACAATCTTATAGACATCTTCAGCAGACAGGGTAGCTTTGCCACTAAATGTGATAATTCATTACCCTCCAAGCCAAAGCTTAGCAAATGTGAAGTCTCAGATTTAAGCTTATCCTCTCTTGTACAAAATATAGATGCATCGTTTATAGCTAGTTTGGAGATATCTTCTTCTTTTATGAAAGTCTTAAGGAAGTTGAGCTTAGATTTTACGTTTCTTTTGGATTTAAGAAAGAGAAACCTAGGTTACAAAGGACCACCCTTTGAACCTGAGTAGTGGTGGTCAAACCATTGCCATTTAACAACTCCAAAACTTCTTCCAAATTCTAGGTCAATTTTCCAAAACTTCTTCCAAACTCTAGGTCAATTTTCCAAAACTTCTTCCAAATTATTTCTTTGTTATGTCTAAAGTTTTTTGTGATATCTTCATTTGTTAAACCACATTTATTGATGACAAAATCATTGGCGACCTGGTGGAGTCGGGCATGGTGTTGCTATTTGGTTACAGGAATTGACCGATTTTATGTGGTAATTTGCATAAAATGGAAGGGAAGGAAGCAGAGAAATCACGATTGAGGGGTGATGGCATGATAATGGGAGTTGGTTGGTGAACAATCGTTTACATATCTTCAACTAAGTAGACATCATTCTCTTCGAAATGAAAAGGGGCTTAAAAAAATACAGAGAGGGATAGTTAATTTACCTAGAGGGGACAACCAAAATTGATGAGTAAACACCTATAGCTCAAACCTAAGCGTTGGTTGAAATGAAAAGGGGCTTAAGAAAATACAAAGCGAGATAGTTAATTTTACCTACAGGGGATGAACGAAATTGATGAATGAACACCTGTAGTTCAAACTTGGGCGCTAGTTGAAATGAAAAGGGGCTTAAGAAAATACAAAGCGGGATGGTTAATTTACCTGAAGGGGACGATCCACTTTCACCGTGCTCTGCTAAAGTTGCATGACCTAGAGTAGGGGACAAATCAACGAACCTAAAGTGAAGAGCCAACTTGGGGACTTGGCAAATTTTTGGTAAGAACTCTGCTTGTTAAAAAAATAGGGAATATACACTTAAAAAAATAAGGAACTATAAACTCAATGAACACAGTGAACAAAATCGAGTTTGACAATTTTTTACCAGGGGTGTTGATAGAATTTTGAATCACATTGTCAACTCGAAGAGTAGAGTCAGGAGTACATGTTGAGTTGTAAAGAGTCTTTTTCCTATGGTCTGCCCCACACATAGGGATGAGTTTAGGGATGAGGCTCGGTGCAAGTCCCGAAATATTTTGGCAGAGGAGTTATCCCTAAAATCTAAGTTGAAAGAAATTTGTTCTTTGCAAGGCATGTTTCTATTGAAGTTCTTCAAAAATACATAGAATTTTGCATTAAAAATGAAAAAAAAAATTGTAATTTTAATGAGGTTTTTGACGCTCAACCATATGTTCACTTCTCTATTTAGATTACAACATTTTAAATGTTCAAACCTCACTATCTACAATATGCAATCTTTCTTCCGACATGGTCTGTATGATAATATTTGTATATACAGTATTATATATGATTATATATATATATATATATATATATATATATATATATATATAGTCTTATACGTTTCTTATATGTGAAACATTCGAATGGCATTTCTCGTACAGTTCCCATTCCCGGTATTTGGCAACTTAGCTACCATCAACCTAACTCAGCTACCATATAATGTTGTAATCACAACGACTGATGCCAAGTGATAAAATGGTGGCACTAGAGTGTCGTTACAGGTTAACTTATATTTGAAATGAATATACACACCAAATGCCAAATATTGTATTCAATTTAAAAAATATGCAAGTGATACATAAGCTAAGCAGATATATTGTTATCCATGTATGAAGCAAATGAAAACACATCTGTAAATCCTCGCACATAGAAGATTACCTGGTGCACCCACTTTATGAGACCACAGACTAGACCTCCTCCACCGTTTCCTAAACCCACTGGACAACCATGGAACAACATCGACAGTAGCCAACAAAATGATTTTGATATCGTCTCACCACGTCCCTCAGGCACTCATATTCCTCCTTCACTAGACGTTTTAGCATCTGGGATACCGAATTGGGCGGATGTGTCAACCGTATCGAGTCTGTCATCCCTGACATTGGAGAAATCCAGAAACCTCCACGGCTAGTGAGGTTGGCACATGCTTGAATTCAAGGCTTGGATGCTCGAAAATACTGGTGTTTGCTCATTGTTATCAAATTACTACAATTGAGAGGAGTCGGTGAGTCGGTGATGGATAAAACATATGGAAATAAATGATTAATTGATTGTCGATAAATGTATGGTAATAGATGGCAATTTCTAATACGCTTTCGACAGATGACGAAGTCTCCGGAAGAACCTCCCCTTAAAAAACACCTTTGAAGTAAATAAATAATAATATTCTAATAATATCTTAGCTATAAATACTTTGTGTTTGTGTTTTGGATTTAAACTTTCTTCTATTTTTTTTAAATTATATTAATTTTTTAAATTACAACAAATTCGTCTACCTAATTAAAAAAAAATATTAAAAATATTCCAACAAATTGTTAGACAAACGAATGCATTGATGAATGACTTTAAATTAATTATTTAAAAAATATAAATATACAAGTTAAATGAATGGTGGATGACTTATATATATTCTACCAAGTTTCGGAGAAACGCGTAGGTTAAGAGTTAACTGCAAGTTGTGTTTTTCACATAATTGTTGTTGTGATTAAAAAATTGTAATATTTTCAATTTAAAAATGCTTTTTTAACTTATTTATAACGTGAAAGTTTTTTTTTGGCATCTTTTAATTTATCCCTAATAAAAAAAAAGTGCAACTTTTATGAGAGATTGTTCATAAATCAAATATTTTTACCTTCCCCATCTTTGGATGGAGAAATGTATATACTACTAAATAAACTAAAGATGTGGAAAAATGATGGATGGAGTTTTTAAAATGAGTTTAGAGATAATTTAGATTTGTATTTATCAAGCATATGGAGGGATCAAATATTTGGAAGTGTAAACATTTTTTAGAGTGCAAAAATTTGTGGAAACGTTTATACTTCTAGAGATTTTGTTTTTTTAGTGCTTGATAAATCTAGGATTAAGATAAGAAGAAGACTAAACATTCTAAGTTTTGGTCTTTTCCATTTTGCCATCATCTAAAACCGACCAAGATTTTTTTGCCAAAATTGTTGTCAATTCTGTTTAGGTTAGGTGCACTAGGTCTACATGAGGTTTTCCTATCAAATATTTAAAAGTGTAAACATTTTTTAGAGTGCAAAAATTTGTGGAAAAGTTTGCATTTCTAGGGATTTTATTCCTTTGGTGCTTGATAAATCTCGGATTAAGATAAGAACAAGGCTAAACATTCTAAGTTTTGGCCTTTTCCATTTTTCCATCATCGAAAACTTACCAAGAATTTTTTGCCAAAATTGTTGTCAAATCCCTTTGGGTTAGGTGTACTAGGTCTACACAATGTTTTCCTTATATATATATATATATATATTCTCTGAGTACTTCCCCACATTTCATGGATGGTAAATGGGGTAAACCGTAGCCCCTGATTACAGGGGCCTCGTCCTGAGAGAATCAAGAGAGTAGAACCTGTGACCAACAACAAGCATGAAAACTCACATTTGACTCTAGACCAATTAAGCTAACCCTCATGGCTTGTGTGTGTGTGTTTGTGTGCAACCGTAGGAGTGCATTTTGAAAGTTGTCAAGATATCATTTGTCACTAAGCTATATATCCATTTGGTTTGTCAACAATGATAGAAATCAATTACTCTATAGAAGAGGGATGTCTAGTAAAAATGTGTTCAACACAAAGTTGATCCTAGTTTGGTGTCTCTGAAGGTTGAAAGGATGGAGCTTGAAAAGGATGCCCTAGATTACTTGGAGGACCCCTATGTAGATTAGCATATCTTGTGACCTTGTTTTCAAAAGGTCGTTCTCCTAGTCTAGAGGATGAAGTTCTAAGGACCTTGGTGGACTCTTTTGATTTGTACAAAAGGTCACCAAACTTTAGAACCATGGATCCTTTCAAGTTCTTACTAGGAAATGCAAATATTAGTGATGGTACTAAAAGTGTAAGTTCATGGCGTAGGACACTTGGAGGGATATTGAAAGAGGACCAGTCAAACACTAATCCCAAAGGTGATGGTCGGATCAATGGTGAGTTAATGTTTATGTAGGGTTTGGATTGAATCTTTCGAAAATTGACTATTCAAAAAAATCCCCAGAGAAATTATGCGAAAGAGACTTGAGAATCAACCTTTTTACATCTCGATTCACAATCTCCCAACAAAAGAGGTTCTGTTTGGTGTGGGGTTTATTAGCCAAGGCTTATATTTGGAGGTTGTAAGTGGTGGGAAGAGGGCTTGTGGTGGCTTACAAGTAGTAGTGGAGAGTTCAAAGGTGAAGAGAACTAGGAAGGTAGTAAAGCAAAGGAAGTTTAACGTAAGCATGGTGCTTGAGATGACTTAAGGGAGGATCAATCCTTGGAATGCATAATAAAGTCACTCATTAGGAAATTCCATGGACATAAAATAGAAAATCAAACCCTAAACAACTATATCCAACATGTTTGAGCTCCAATATTGGGGTATGGGCCGTAATTATGCCTATTAACTAGAGGTTGGATTGGCTTTGTTACCCCCTCTCACCTTATAGGGGTAACTAGAGGAGATCGTTTTTCATGATCCACATTGCAGAAAGTGATCCCAGAGATGATGACCAACATTCTCCACAGATAACAGTCTCTCATATGCCTCTTCCTCATAATTTCTTAGCTCATTCACTTGATCAATAGACTCATTTGATGATGGTGGTCCAACACACATGAGGTATATTAGCCATTGTTTCATATGAAGTGTTACATTTAATGTATTGGGAATTTAGGTAACGATCATGGGTTGAAGTCAGATAATGAATCATGATGCTTGGAAGTTATGTTTCTTGCCTTGTTTCACCTTGGTGGCCATGATATGTATTCTAGTCAAGTGTTGTCTCTCTTGGGGAAATGGGTACTACTAGGATGCCTTAACATGGGTAACATACCCGTACCTTTCCATACTTAACACTTTCCATCTATTTTCCTTTCATTGTCTTATATTTTGGGAATGGTTGTTACATGTATCCCAAAAAGGTCTGTACTTCATTCTCCTATAAGAAGAGGGGGCTTGAAAGCTTGAGGTTGATGCAGTTGTAAGAAAGAATAAAAATAACATGTTATAAATTCAAAATGCAAAAGAAAATCAAAGGGATATGAATGATAAATCAAAATTTAAGTTAACTTGAGCTCTACCCCCTTGCTATGAGGCCATCACCTCAAGTCCCAATGCACTGAATGCATATCTAAAAAAGTGACTTTATTGAATTACCTCGATGTGATAAGTGCATAAACATGAAAGGGGCTTGCAAAATAAAAAAAAATGAATATCAGAAGGGAAGATATGGGTGGAAAGAAACAATGTCGAGGAAAAGGTAACTCAATGCATTAAACGCTCCCTCTACAAAGGTGCTCATGGAGATGAACATCACACATGGCCTTATGTGTCAATGACAACATGACTATGAAGTAAACCCCATGTCATACCATTCACTCGCACTTACACTTTGATTGGTTTTTTAGGAAACACTCCACTACTTGGGTACTAACACACCTAATAGAGTTATATGATGGTCCTCCCATACTTAAACTTGGAAAATTGCATAAGGTCATAAGCTAGTGTGAAGTTTTAAGAAGATATGTAATGTGAATTACTTATGTGGCTTTTGCATTAAGATGTAACTCACTTTTTATTATTCTAATGACTCTTGTATCCATGATGGTTGGTCTCACTTGATTCACTAAACACATGCTTGATGACTATGCACCCTTTGACAGGGTCCTTTGGAGGATGTTGGTGATACTTCATCTGCACTTCATTGAGGACGTGTTGACGGGCGAAATTGACCGCTCGTCAACTGGAGGAGTGAATCCGGTCCGGGGTTGTCTAAATAACCCAAGCTGTTTGGATTAATCCACTCCGACGGGTTTAGCGGCTCCATTAGCTGATATAAGTCCTAGGAAAACGAAAGAAAAACTAAGCTAAAGCAACCAATCTAAGTGAAAAACAACTTCTGCAAACTATATACAAATCTAAT
>ML780384.1:150505-170562 GCA_009831015.1 Picea engelmannii
CAACACTTAGGCTCCCTGGCCTAACAAAACTCATAAGCCTACAGCTTATACAAAACTTGGCTCACCAGCCTATAGAACATATTTACAATTCTTTTGCATATAACATGATCTGTAATGGGGCTTGGCCTTGGGGACACTACAAGAAGTAATAAACGTTTCAGCAAATGCAAACAGACCAAAACGCACCTTTCAGCCACGAAGAAAATATGAGATTTGACCTCTAAAGGACGAGTTATATCTCTGTAATAACCCAATTTCTGAGGAAACTGCCCGCGATGAAGGTAAAGGGGCTAATTTAGGTTCTGGGTTTTCAAGGGGTTGATCTAAATCAAAACCGTTTGCTCAGAATCACTCACGTAAAAACATGTCTCTGGGAGCCAATTACAGGGTTAGCCTAAGCAGTCTTCTTTGGCACTATCAAACAATAACAAAGTCTGGACACCATGGGGTTCAATTTGCACTACAGGGGCCCTGACTAGCAGCACAAAATCAATGAGGTAATCAGCGAGAGGGTTTGACAAGGTAGACACAACACCATTTTCCCAAAGCTTCCCCAAAACAAGCAAAGGCAGCCCGAAATGCAAGGCAGAGCGTTAATGCTTATGCATGCGGGTATAGTAGTGGAGTAAATTGAGACTATGAAACAATATCATATAGGGTTTGTACAACCAACGACGCCTATTCAAATCATAACAGTGCATATCCCAAAAGAATTTTAATCAAATGAATTATCACATAACCATTGAAAACCATGGTATTCATAACCAAAAAATCAATCCGAATGTTAAATAAACAATGGGATTTGCATGATTTAAAAGAAACCAATATGACTAACATTGCACCAACGATTTGAGCCCAAAATTAATTTGTTTAATACAACCATTGCACCAAGGATTTAATCAAAGACGCCATAATATCATATAACCATTGCATCAACGAATTTATAAATCGAAACCAAATTGACAATGTTCAAATGCAAAGTGAGTGAAGGTTTGGTGTTTTGATATATGTATGACCAGTGGTAAGTTGGAGGTAAAAAGAATTATGACCACATAAACAAATCGGTTTATGACAATCCAAAAGATCATTCTAATGCCATCAACATGAATCCCAATTGTAGGTTTTCACACTTGCAGTCGTGAAAATGAAAATGAGAAGCAGATATGCGAAAGCAAAGATAATAGTGTGGTTTTCTCTTGTTCAGAAATGCGACAAGTGATGCGGGTTCAAAACCCTTGTGTAGGCAGCTTGTAAAAAAAGATAGAGATTAATATGGCTGCCAACAATGGCGACACACTGGTAGAAGTAGTTATCTCTGCCAAACAAACAAGTCCAGATTAAGATAATGAGAAAAACTCGAACTAAAAAAAAAAAAACTAGAAAATTGTTTAAACATCATCATCAATCATAAAAAATCCCAGTTTCAGATTGCTTGTTATTTTAAAAGATGAAAATTGATGACAACCTTAATAAAAGCAAGTCACGATATTAAAGATAAAATCTCCAATACTGTTGACAGAGCCACTACTGCCAGCAGGCGTCCGTAGCCTCGACAGGGTTGCCATTTAACCCACTCTGATATCTGTATCCTACCAGGAAGTTCCAGATCAGAATTAAGGACATTTAAGGTCGAAAGATTCCATATCTGAGAATTTTCATAAACCCGACATTGCTTCGCTGCCAGCGGGCCTGTTCAGTACCCTGACAAAGTTATCTTGGTGTCATGCATGCATTTACCCGCTGCCAGCAGACCTGTTCAGCATCCCGACGAGTTTACAAGCACTTCCCACAACTCTCTGTAGATTTATTTAATTTTAAAGATATTTAACCGAGCGGGGTGACGCTGAAAATCCTGATATTTTGTACATATTTTAATAAATTACAGACCTTGAGAGAATTTTTTAACTGTCCTTCATTAAGATCTAGAGACAGTTTGTTATAAACCAGCCTTCGAAGGCAGGGAGACATCTTCTGAGTTGTTCTCTTAAGGAACAGGGACAGTGTAAGAAGAAATGGATGATCATGAAAAGCTTCAGTTACAGATTGAAATCAAGAAACATTTTTCAAACAACAAGCTTTCTTTAACATGGTTGTAAACTTCAGAAAAATATCATAATTGATGTTTTAACAATCTTCAGTAGTCATTTCAGAGGGGAAATTTTTTTGCTCTCTTTGTCTGAGCTAGTCCATGATGTAGGCATGTGTGTTTCAAAAGAAAGACTGATAAGCATGAATGGAAACAAAACACGCCAATGAAGAAAAATTGGAAAGCAAAGAAATCCAAAAAATATGTACAAAAGGTGTATCTGAAAACCTCATGCAACAAATCCCTTAGGAGACTGAAAGAAAGTAGAGAAATCATGTTTGATGGGAAAGCAGTTCTACTCGTGGTACCTTGGATCAGGGTTGATTTAGATTTATTTATCTCTTTACTTTCCATTTAATATTTTCATGACGATACTGCGTTTTTGAAAATAAATGTTCAACTAAAAGCAAAGAGAAAAAGATCAAGCAGACTTCCCTGATAACATTCGTATTATGGTTCTCGTGGTGCACCCACTTGCGTTCATGACTGCATTATTACAAAGAGAAATAGTGAAAAATAAAACTGAAAGAAAACCTATTCCTAAACCTACCCTAACTATTAAACCAATCAGGATACTACGTGAAGTCATGTTTCCAATGTAGCCATCGGAGTAACTCCAATCCTGCAATGGAAACAAAATCAAACATTATTAATAAGAATGGTAATATATCAACAAATGATAGAAACATATCACACTTACCTTCATAATCATCATCTAAAAACAAAGTAAGCATGATCTTACCATTCCCTTGAATATTCTTGATGTATGAATCCTCCAACCATTGTGCAATCGTGTCGTGATAAGGGTCATAATGGCATCGGCGAGTGTAAGTAGGTTTGAAAAACTTGTCAGGATTACGAGGAAATGAAATAACCATCAGCCAAGGCTAAAATGCCCCATCCTCCTGACAGTTCTCTAAGTGTTCATTAATTTCTTCACATGGAGGATCTAAAAGAAATATGTCACGCCTACTTCCAAGATACTTAGGTAAAAAGCAAGCAAGCACAACTTTATCTTTATCATGAATTTTTTTTATATATGAATATTCAAGCCATCCTAAGATCCTGTCACAAAAATGAGGATGCAAACCATGACTTTGATGAAACGAATATATCAATGGGAAACTCATCATAGGAGGATTCATGCAATCAATTAGATCATTGGTTTGAATGTTTCCTTTGATGTGATTGATCATTTCAAAATGTGAAGCATAAACATTAAGATTTGAGCTAATCAAAGAACGGATATGCAACTTAGAATGTTTGATCTCCATAAGATATAATGCATTGTCTTTTTCAACAATAAAATGTGTAAAATCATCTCGCAACATGTCCTCTTCCCATATGAGTGATGAATGTGAACAAGCATCAAATCCAAGTTTATCAATGTTAGGTTTGGAATTGATTTCACCAAAATTTAGCATCTCGAAAGGATATGATTGTGGAGGAAAAGAGTAGGATGTTGTAGGTAAGGTGTCAAGACCAACAGAGTCTAAGAAGAGATCAGGATATAAAGAATAAAAGGAATCAGACATAAGCACATGAAAATAATCTCTTGAATTAACAATGGTATTCTGAAGAGATTCCTCTTCACCTTCTTTAAAACCCTTACTCTGTTTTGGTGACGAATACCTCAACATGATATGATCATCTGGACTTGCCTTTTGTGTGATAGATAATTCAAAATTTATGTGACAAACATCTAGTCTTTCCAATGGACAAAGTGCATTTTGAGGATGAAGGTTTAAGGTTTCTTCTTCTAGTTGCATATCTTCTTCTCTAATCAGTTTCATAGGAGTACTAGAACATTCAAGACGATTTTCGTCACTTAAGTGTTCTTCAACGACTGATTTTAAATGTTGATTAGAGCATGAGTTACAAGAATGAGGATATTCACCTTGAGCCAGAAACAAATCTTCTTCCATACTAGTCGTAGACTGAAAATACAATGATTCAAAGGAAAAACTAATCTGGTTGTCATTAAAAAACTGGTCAATAGATTCTACCTCCCTAGCTTGTTCAACATGGTCGGAAGGATTCTTCTCTTCTTGTGAAGAGAATTGTTCTTGCAGTTGAGTGATAGGATTTGCAATTAGTTCTTCGTTCATGCTTGAATATGACTGGATGGGAGGGATGCAAGCATCACAGAAGAGACTTAATGCAAATGACATTTCATTGAGATTAAATTTACAGAGGATATGATAGACTCTTGTCAAAAAGTCTTCTAAAGATGAATCATCGTTGATTAGCGAAGTATGAAATTCTTCACATAATTGATCGAAATTATAAATTTCAAAAGCATCTAGAAACTCATCTACAAATTGAAACCAATAAAAAATGTGACATGCTGGAAAGGATTCAAACCAATGTTTAATGTGACCTCTAAAAGTAAAAGCGAACAATCTGCATAAAACTCTTAAATCTGAGATGTCATGTTTGATGCATTTGCACGAAAACTTGTTAAGGTGGTCTTTAGCAGATGTAGTGTCTCCACCATCAAAGGTGAGTTTGGACAAGCGAGAGACTGTCTCGTTGGGAACATCGGGTAATGAGAAGTTGAAAGCATGTTCCAACACAGTGATTTGGGGAGCCATGGGAAATTAATAAATTTAAAAATAAAGGCTCCTACAAGGCCAACTTGTCAGTGGGCCCTCCTTCTAGTGCCATTTGTTGATGGGCGAAATTGACCGCTCGTCAACTGGAGGAGTGAATTCGGTCCGGGGTTGTCTAAATAACCCAAGCCATTTGGATTAATCCACTCCGACGGGTTTAGAGGGTCCGTTAGCCGATCTAAGTCCTAGGAAAACGAAAGAAAAACTAAGCTAAAGAAACTAATCTAAGTGAAAAACAACTTCTGCAAACTATATACAAATCTAATATATATACAGTTTGCTAATTAATATTAATGAAATAATAATCCTACTTATTAAATGTACAATGTATTGATATATTGTATCTCTGTTACCTATACAGTATTTACAAAATACAAATTTTGATCGAAATCTACAAAATCGTATGTGAATTGTCTTATGACAACAAAGCTAGTATTTTTGGATTTTTATAACTTTTATGAAAAAGAAATGAAACAACAACTATCTAATTAAGCAATAATAATAGTAATCTGTACTGTATATCTATCTAACTACAGAGAATTCTCATATTAATTAAACTATTAAAATTAAAATAGCAAACTAACCTGAAATCATCATCTCCTACTTGTCCTGTGCATGGGCATCTACATTCACTGTTTGATGGGGCCAACCCGCATCAGATTCTCCAATACCTCACGTAAACGCGAAGAAACAACGCTCTTGGATGCTGAAGACAGAACAGGTAAAGGATGTAGCAACAACAATTTTATATTTTACAAATAATCAGATCAAGATAAATCCCTCTGCAAAGATTTGTAGATAACTGCTTATTTAACAAAGAAGATTAACCTTCTGTTCATTAAATTAAAACAGGGTAATTGCTGTAAGTAAAATGAGAGGCATCAAATATGGACACAATTTGAATCACATCACATCAACTTGTAACAAAATTTGATATCTAAAGTAGTCAATAATTTGATTACAAATCGAAATGCATAAAAACTTGAATAAAAGTATGATAATTTGAAGCTAAAGCTGTACAAAACATCCACTTTCATTCGAGTCTGTATAATCATTAGTCCATAGTCTCTGCTCTCCAAGAAGTGATGGTTTGTTTACAAAAATAATAGGTATATAAAGGCCACAGGATGAAACATTCCTTGTGGAAATTATCAAAACTATTTGCAAAAAATATGGGAACAATCTCCCAAACTCCTATTTCAAACTAAGACTAACAGCCTGATCCAAAACTGTGTAAAAAAAGCATGTTCAAAAATTGCCACCATCGATCCAATTCCCTTTGAAATTCGTGTGTACCTGTAGATGCACAAAAATACACGATTTTCAGATTGTATTTTAGTTGTGAAATCAACAAATTCGAATTTTGATAACTAGCTAACAGAATCTCACGATTCTATAGCTGGTTATTATTTACAAACAGAATCGTATTGTATCAATTCAATCAAAACAAAAATGGATGTTATTTGAGCCAACAAATCCTTTATGCTAATTCAAAGCAAACAAAATCATTCTAAAATCATTGCTGAAGTACCATACCTTGGTTTCAGGGATACGATTCGATCATGCTATTTTTGAATTAACAATGGCAGTGTCTGCGTCCACATTTTTAAAGACAACAGAGCCTGTTGACAAACTGCTTGAAAATCTTTGGATTGATCAAGGGTTCAATAGGGGGCAAGAGTGTAGGAGGGGGAATGGCAGGATGAGTGAGAGGGGTTCTGAGGCATAGGCCTGGAGAAGTAATAAACGTTTCAGCAAATGCAAACAGACCAAAACGCACCTTTCAGCCATAGAGAAAATCTGAGATTTAAACTCTAAAGGACGAGCTATATCTCTGTAATAACCCAATTTCTGAGGAAACTGCTTGCTATGAAGGTAAAGGGGATAATTTCGGTTCTGGGTTTTCAAGGGTTTGATCTGATTCAAAACCGTTTGCTCAGAAACGCTCACGCAAAAACGTGTCTCTGGGAGGCAATTACGGGGTTAGCCTAAGCAGTCTTCTCTGGCACTATCAAACAATAATAGAGTCTGGACACCATGGGGTTCGATTTGCACTACAGGGGCCATGACTAGCAGCACAAAATCAACGAGGTAATCAGCGAGAGGGTTTGACAGGGTAGACACAGCACCATTTTCCCAAAGCTTCCCCAAAACAAGCAAAGGCAGCTCGAAATGCAAGGCAGAGCGTTAATGCTTATGCATGCGGGTACAGTGGTGGAGTAAATTGAGACTATGCAACAATATCATATCGGGTTTGTACAACCAACGACACCTATTCAAATCATAACAGTGCATATCCCAAAAGAATTTTAATCAAATGAATTATCACATAACCATTGAAAACCATGGTATTCATAACCAAAAAATCAATCCGAATGTTAAATAAACAATGGGATTTGCATGATTTAAAAGAAACCAATATGACTAACATTTCACCAATGATTTGAGCCCAAAATTAATGTGTTTAATACAACCATTGCACCAAGGGTTTAATCAAAGACACCAGAATATCATATAACCATTGCATCAACGAATTTATAAATCGAAACCAAATTGACAATGTTCAAATGCAAAGTGAGTGAAGGTTTGGTGTTTTGATATATGTACGACCAGTGGTAAGTTGGAGGTAAAAAAAATTATGACCACATAAACAAATCGGTTTATGACAATCCAAAAGATCATTCTAATGCTATCAACATGAATCCCAACTGTAGGTTTTCATGCTTGCAGTCGTGAAAATGAAAACGAGAAGCAGATATGCGAAAGCAAAGATAATGGTGTGGTTTTCTCTTGTTTAGAAATGCGACGAGTGATGCGGGTTCAAAACCCTTGTGTAGGCAGCTTGTAAAAAAAGATAGAGATTAATATGGCTGCCAACAGGACGCCAAAGCCTTGATGATGAGTGATGTACCTTGTGATTATTTTGCATGCCTCTTGACACCCTCTGATACCTCATGGACCATGAACGTTGCACCTTGGAGCAAGGACGTTGCACCATGATTCTAACGTGTCACTTAGAGAGCAGGGAACCCCTACCATGGATGTTGCACCCCTTTGAGGACGTTGAGGTTAAGCTTGATGATGTAGCCTTTGATGATGATAGTACACCTATTTGGAGAGGTCATGGAGCCCTTTTCCTTTATGACATCATGGTTGGGAGCTAGGACGTTGCATATGTGATGGGACATCACACTTGAGGATGATGTGACACTTGCTTGAGCCAACTTGGCACTTTGGATGATGAATTGGAACCATCGGATGTGACTTTATTGATGAAGAGGCATAACTTTTGATGATACCTTGCACCTTTTGGGGAGAGACATGACTTTTGGAGCTTTTGTACCCCTTTTGGAGATGATTTCACCCTTCATGAGGCTTCTACACTCACACATGTGGCATTGTTAGAGGATTTTTTCATGTTTTATCATTGTATCATTGTCTTAGAGGATTTTTTGGGGGTCGGCCTATACTTATCCATATTGTATCATGGATATTATTATGTTTTAGGGGATTTTAGGAGGATATTAGCTAAATGAGGTGAAGCGCTTGGTTTCCTCATATAAATAGAGGAAGTGCTCCCTCATTTGATATCATTGCAACTTGTGGAGATTACTATTAGTTGTCTCTTCTATCTTTTCCCTTTTACTATGGATGAATAACTCTTGCGACTTATTGGAGGAATGATCTATGGATGATTTTTCAAGTTTTGATGGATGATTTCATTGTTATGGTTTCATGGATGAGCATTGATTTACCTAGTAAGTGCTCTTTCTAAGTCTTTATGGATTTATTTATTGATGCATGAAGTGCTAATGTTTTTAATCAAAGTGGTGATAGTACTTGTTTCATTTGTATCTTTCTTGAGTAAATCTTATCTTGTAAACCCTAGGAAGGTTTGTAGTGGACTACCTTCCCTTGATATCATTTTTTTAGAGCTTGTTAGAGGGCATAGGATAATTTCTAAGGTTTGTAGTGGACTACCCAAATTTTCATTCTGTAGGTTAAATTCCTAAGGTTTGTAGTGGACTACTTTAGGTTTTATCCAAATCTTGTCTTTCACCTTTGACCTCCAAGGAAGTTCATAGTTTGACTCCATATTCCCAAGAGGAATAAACATCACTAGTCTTAACTCTCTCTACCAAGTCTTGAAACCTAATTCACCTTTTCCTTTGTTGTTCTAGGGTTTGATTAGGGTTTGTTGAAATTTACTTTAATTTTTAGCCATAGATGTGCTTGACATCTAGGGTTCCATTAGAATTTGTCACCTTGAAGTGCATCTTATTATCATTTATTGTATTGTTGATTTAATTTTCATCCCTCTAGGGCTTGACGTCTTGCATGGTTAAGGATGTATATTCTCTTATCATTTTCAACAAGAAGTTGTTTGCAAAACCCTAGTTTAACTTGTATTTTTCAACCCTAGTTTGTTGCATGTTTAACTTGTTTAGAGGGATGATTTATTGTTTCTATTATAACTTGATATATTGTTGAAGTCATCATATTTTACACAAGTATTGTAACAACCATAGTGTTTCCTTTGATTTGTAGTGTTTGGGGCTCATTAACCTATTTCAACTTGCTAAATATCATTAATTGTCTTAGATACTTCACATTGCAAATTTGGAAATTGCTTCATTAAACCACCTTATTCTTACTTTGAAAACCCCAATTTAGTGGTGGCCTATTTGAGAAACTAACATAGGAGGCTATAGACTTGATATTATCTTGCTATAGGATTCCTTGAGGTTACTAGGGAAGCCTCCCCTGTGTTTGATTTCATCCTTCACTAAAACAAGGGAAGTGATTACTAAGGTGACAATGGTAACACTTCCATGTTACACTTGTCTTAGCCCTTGTGAAAGGTGTTGGGCCCATAATTTGTACCCTTTTTTCCATCCAATTACCTTGTTTTGAAGATACTTTACATCATATTTTACCCTCTTTTGACAACATCTTACTTGTGACTTCATGTTTTAACCTAAGGTACAACATTTTTATGAATTGCATTATTTAAGTAGTAATATGGGTTGCTAATAGTTTACTACTTGATGTCGGGTTTAATAATGAGATGGATTGGAATCATATACTTGCAGGTTGGAAACAAGTTGTGTTCATTCAAGTATTTGATGATGTTACTCCTTCACGAGCTCAGATGGTGTCCTTTTTGATATGTTGTTACTTCTGTATGTTGTCACCCTTTGAACCACGATGTTTCCACTTCCACGATCCCATTGATACTTAAGCATTTGGTCTTTGACCGATGCTCAAGTATAGCAGTAGACAAGCGCCAACATGGCAAGGATGAGTCACCAGAAGAACGAGAGTACCGACTATTGCAACTATTCATGGTTGTGAAAATATACCAGAATGCGCTATTTGTACATTGGTTGTAATAACACAAATGTGCAATAGATCTTGTGCTATGTGTTAGCGATTAATCTTGTCATGTTCTGGTGGATGGTGATTTTGTCCTAGGTCTGTGATTTTGCCTGTCTTTTCCCCCCTTTTGTGTAGACCCGATCATAGATTTCTCCTCCCGGCACATATTTTCCTTTGTTGTTTGCTTTCGTCCTTTGGTCGACTAGTTTTCCTTGTCAAAATTTGCCTAAGAGATATCAGCCTCGAGCTTTTCTATTCCCTCTATGGTTGATTACTTCTCTTTTTTCCTTTATTACTGAGTCTTTGTTTTTTCCCAAGTCCTAGCTGTGTTGTCCAAGTCTTCATTATTGCAGTCCACAACACTGAGAGCGGTCTTATATGGAATCAAGCAAGCGCAAGAATCAAGATTTCAAATGTTGAGAGATTATGCATCAAGGATCGTGAAATCCTGATTCGCGAAGGGGAAGATCTAGTTCGTCTATTTGTGAGAAGCAGAGGGCCGTTGATTTGACAAGAAAAGTACGACCACTTCCTACTCTATCAAGATTAGTCTGAAATAGGTCTATCTACTAAAGAGATAAATTCATGTGAGATTGTACACGAATTAGAAAGAAACAGGCCAAGCAAATTATATTAATGAGGAAAAAACATTGCTTACAGCCATAGATGGATTGCAGGAGTTTCGTCAAGTCCTCCTTGTCTATCCCTTGCTCAAAAGATCCACAATCCGAATGATGATAGCTTCACTGATTGCTCCCTATGAGATCATAGGTCTCTTGCTGCCAAATTATCTCTGTTCCAGCACCACTTATAAGATCATAAGTTTGGTGTGATTCTCCTTTTCCCAGTCCCCTTTCACCATCAGAAAGCTTGCTTATATAGCCTTGGAGAGGCTCAACAACTTGAGATATCCTTGGGGGAGTTGAGGATTTTCCTCCTTCAGTTGAGGATCTGCCCTAAGATCACGGTTTGATTGAGGATTCAAATCAAACTACCTTCCAAGAATGAAAGGATCCTTCCCCTATTCGTCTCAACAACTTAACTACTGCCAAGAATAGGTAGCGCTCCCTTAAAAGGGCCATCAGAGAGCTACAACGCTCCCCAATAGGCTTAAGGGGGGCGCCAGCGCTCCTAAAAACACCAGTGCTCCCTCAAAAGGGCCAAAGGAGCTTTATAACGCTCCCAGATAGTGTAAGGGGGAGAGCCAGCACTCCCAGAAGAGGTATAAGGGAGCGCTCTCCTTCAAAAGCTTAGTTTTTTGAGTGTTTTCAGATGGCAAAAGGTTCATGAGCCTGCTGACTCATTTCTCCTCTTCCAAATCAAATTTTTGAGGTGTTTTAAGTGTCCTTCTCATGTCGTTATAGGCACGACATAGGCATCATGGTAGTATGCTTCCCTGACACTCGCGACACTTGTGAGCAAAATGTGACACTTGTAATGATGACTCTTGCGACACTATCGAAGTGAGTAATTTTGACGTGTAACAGATTGCCCCCCAAAGTATGAAGTTAGAAGACATGAATTGATAATTGAAATGCTTTGTAGACTTTCAAGCAAGGGTATAGACGCAGAGAACCTGACAGAAACTGCACACAAACATCCAACAAATATTATGACATGTTTCAAACACAAGGTAGGCATACCTATGCTTGGGTGATCAAGACTTGCAAGATATGGCTGCCATAAAATACACTGCGGATCCATAATTGTATTGATAAAAAGGTATAGCCACTGAAAATACACTGTGGATCTATACTCTGATGACCTGAACTGATCGTAGCCATGAGGAATACACAATGGATCTACGAGATGACAAGACATAGCCACGACCAATACAAAGTGGATCTATGTAACATTATATGTGTCATTGTTCAAGAGAAACTCCTTCGCAACCTAGGCAAAGTACATACCAAAGTGATCACTCAACCCAGGGTCTTCTTACCAATCCCGATGTAGTACGAATCTAACCATGTGAATAGATGTCTTGATGTCGAACATGGCAGAAACCACTTGATTACCGGTCAATGATGTAAACCGTTAACAAGCACGAGGGAGATCACCATTAATGTCAATGATTCCCAAGGTACTCTAGTACATTCCAACGAATGTGAATGGATGAGCTGGAGTCAAACCTCCGTGGAATCATCCGATCAGAGGTCAATGATGTAAACCTACTGTCGAATGTGAGGAGGCCTGCCATTGAGGCATGCAGGTCCCAAAGTACTAACTAGTTTCTAAGTCTAATTCCTGGATAATGTGTTGAAGTCGATAGGAATAGACTCGTCGAAGGAGGGCCTTAATGTATCCCCCATCAACGACACGAAACAGACGTAGAGATGTAATTGGTAGATCAAATGAACATGGAATGACACGGGTATTGAGACAAGATATTTGAGATGGTTGAATCTCGAGGTAGATACTTCCCTTGAACACTGAGGCACGACAGCAGAAACATGACATGGACCAAAACTTGATGATGCAATGGATGTTGTGACTTACGTCAGGTGACCTAGAGGAGTGAAAGAAACTCAAAGGATTGGCTTAGTGTATAGGTTCAGCAGATTATAATGCATGCAAAAGACAAAGTTCCATGTTCAAGGGCGACTCTAAGAATTACTTGGTAATGTTCTTAAGAGACTGCTTGGCTTGCTTCTTTCAAATTTTCCCCCATCTAGATATACAAGTACCTCTTTTTGATTTAACGAGCTCGAGGAGGGTAACACATGCTCGATATAACTCACCTTTGGTAAGTTCCTCTTCCTTTGTTTAACAAACTAGAAGAAGTAAGGGTTCGGTCCCATATGGGCCTGTCGATGTTTGTTTTAGCGAGTCCAAAGACAGAAAACTCGAAGGTTTTTCATGATTATAGAGTCTAGAAAAACACTTAAAAGAGAACTCTCTCAGTTCCTTTTTCGTAAAGTAGTCTGACGAGACCAAAAAAGAGATAAACTATCGCTCAACAGACGTTTTCTTCAAATACTTTAACAAGCGCAAAAAGAACAAGGTTGCTCAGTAATCTTTTCATCTTTAGAGAGTCTGAAAAGGACTTAAAGATGACTCCAATGTTGTCCTTTTTCGTAATGTTAGTCTCGCGAGGCCGAAAAAGAGATAAATTATCACTCGAAAGATGCCCTTTCAGACCGTTTAATGAGTGGTAAAGGAAGCAAGAGCACTCGGCAATCTTTTCATGTTTAGAGAGTCTGAAAAGAGCTTAAAGGAGACTCCAGGGGGTTCCTTTTTCGTGTATCCATACAGGTCCGAAAAAGAGATAAAAGTCTACCCGGATGCATTCTCATGTATTTACGAGCACAAGAAAGAACAAAGACTAAGCTCGGTATGCCCCCAGCTTGAAAGCTAGTGGCTTAACTCCAGAATGATCATCAAAGGCTGGAGACATGCCCTCCAAGCTTTGATTCATTCACCGATTGTGAGGTTGTCACCAATTTCTCTAGCAGATGAGAAAAAGGAGAAGGGTGGATGAAGAGAAGGTACAAGAGAGGTGACTGTTTCATTTTTTAACGAGCTTGACACAGGAAAATAACTATGCTCAGGGCCTCTATTTCATTTTTTAACGAGCTTGCCACAGAGAAGAGAAACTATGCTCATGGTTGCTTCTTGATCATGGCTTCCAAGAGGATAATGCTCTGGACGGGTACCATGCCAAGGGACAAAACTCGGTCATGGATTCCAAGAGATCTTTGCCGGATGGAAGACAATCACTCTGGAAGGAACACATGTTGAGGGTCATGACAGGGGTAAGGATATCGGGCTCCAATAACCCTACCGAAGAGATCACCATGTCAACTACCGGATCCAAAGCATCAGAAGTTGAAATCATGGGAGACAACGCCACATAATTGACATGCGGCGAGGGTGATACTGTCTGCATATAAGAACCACTTAGGGATGTAACCCAGTCGGGCCCAATGAATGAAAGTTGATCAATAGTCACAATTCTTCCATCGTGAGGGAAAGATATCACACGGAAAAGGGTGGATACAAGAGCTTTCATAGCATAGACATAATCCCGCCCAAGGAGTAAAGCGAAATCCAAGGGGTCTCAGACTACCATGACATCGATAAAGATAGTTTTCCCTCCCAAAGTTACAGGAAACTGAGGAAGGATCCCTAAAGATTGACTAGTTCTTCTGTTAAAAGCTAACAGATTCTATGTAACCGGTGCAAGCTGCGAACAACCCAAAGCATACCAAGCAACAGAAGAAAAAATACTAACGGACGCACCTTCATCGATCAGCGTTTGAGGAACGTCCTGACCACGAACCTAAACTGTAATCTAGAAAGGAATGTGGGAGGGAAGACGAGGTCTAGTTAGCACACCCCAATAAAAAAGGATGGCTTCAGTACTTGGAGGGGGTTTCACAGGAGAAGGAGGATTGCCCCCCGACACGGTAGATTTTGTATTAACGAGAAAAACACAGGCAGTATCAGGTTTACTCTCTAGAAGGGGAGTAGGATCAACCGATGATTGGATCGGATCAACCAATGGTGGACTTGGATAGACCACTTTAGCACTCTTCAGAGGAAGAGTGGGACTGACTGAGGAAGGGACTGGATCGGTCACTTTGACATTCCTCAATGGAGGAATGGGATCGACCGATGGCGAAACTGGATCGACCAGTTTGGTTTCATTCTCCAAGGGAAGAATGGTGTCGACGGGTGGAAACGGATCGACCACTTTGGTGTCACTCTCTAACGGGAGAGTGGGATCGACCGACGATGAAAACAGATCGACCACTTTGGTGTCACTCTTTTGATGAAGAGTGGGGCTGATCGATGATAGAACTGGATCAACTAATTGGGTTCGTGGTTCAATCGAGGAGGAAACTAGATTGACCACCTGATCAACCGGACTGATCGGGGATGGAACCGGATTGACCAGTCCATCAACCAATGATGGGTCGAAGGAAATCTTATGATAACCTCTTGGAAGTTGAAGTTTTTCCAAAAGAGAAGAAGCCTCATCCATGCGAGGACAAAGGTGAGAATAATGATTACCTTTACATAACATGCAAGGGAACTTGACAGTTTTCTTCTTCTTACCAACCTGAACATCACTAGTTGACGGGGTATCATCGTCATGACCGACAGAGGCCGATGACATGGAGGACCACATTTCTAAGACCTGGATAAGACCAGGGCAATCCCTTAGAAAGTGGTCACCCTTACAAAGGCTGCAAGGGAATTTGGGTTTTGGATTCTTCCTTTTAATCTTGTTGACCTCATCAACACTCCCAGTACTATTAACAGTAACTGGTTTCTTAGAGCCGACATCTAATGTTGTTGGGGCCTTTGTCCTTTTCAGGTTCTTCTTCTTCTTCTCTTTCCATTTCTTCTTCTTCTGATCAACCTGGCTACTTGCTTTAGAGATTTCACTAGGCGAAGAAGGAGAAATGGAAGGAGATTTGGTGGACGAAGAAGGTGAAAAGTTGACATGAGGTTGATGTGTGGGTGGTGTATTGACATCCAAAGTATTAGGTGCAACTGAAACATTGGGAGGATTCGGGATCACCGGAGTGGGGAACAACCAAACTGGTAATCCAATAGTGAGTCCTGGAAGACTCAGTGTGGCAACATATGGAGGACCAAAGTTTCCAAACAAAGGAAAGGTATAAGGTTCCCTAGGAGAAGGGGTCCCTTCATTGGTGCTCCAGGATTCGATTCCATTAACACTAACTTGACCTAAGGTCCACTAAGTAAAACAAACAACACATGCTATGAATCTGAGAAGCAATCAATCAAACAAACCTTCTTATGATGAAACCACTAGTTGGTGATGAAATCCAACATCGCAAGATCAAAATAGGAAGGGGTGGGGATAGAGAGGGTGGATCAGTTACGTTGGTGACCTGCTTAACAAACTTACTCCTTGGTGCAAGCTTCCATGCAGTAATTGTGGATTTACCCTCCAAGGAGCCCGAGTGAGTTTGACCAACGTCTGTTCTAGGTACAGTGAGACTTCCCTTCACCGTCACCTTGTGTGAGACCCTAATGATTGTGGCTACTAAGGTCACCAACTCGTAGTCAGTCCCTGGGCAGGTACAGTCGACAGTCCAGTTGGAACGTATGGGCAGGATAACCAGTCCAAAATCAGCTTGAAAGGCTCCCACACATAATCGTGGGTATACCTTCTAGTGATCCCCAATATACGATCCGACCACTACAAATGGTTGGGCCACGGAGGGATAATCTTCATAACTCACCTGAATGCGACCTCGTGTGTAACCCCTGTGTGAGAGGGGGATCCCAGCAAGCCAATACGACAATTGGATTTAACTCTCCCTACCACAAGATACTAAGTTTGTTCGATAGCTTTGGAAAGTTATCCTTTCGACCTATTCCGAAGCCCTACACCTTAAACTAATGTAGGATTGCTAACAAAGATGTAAAAAGTCTGATAATTTTTAGTTAAGCGTTGATTTTAATGGCTGTTGTTTACTTAGAGGGTGTACGAAAGTGAAACTAATGGAATGATGACTCAATTCCCAAAAATATCCATGAAGTATGATAAGCAATCATTTCTTTTCAATGAATACCTATTTAAGGGAAAGAGGAAGAGTCGTTTTCACAATCAAACACTTGATAAGGAATGCCCTCAATCAATTTTGTTCTCAATCAAATCCAATATGATGCTACAACATTTCAGAAATGAAAACTAATATGCAAACTAATCATTAAGATGTACTTTTGTCGTTTTCATGCGAATGATGATCAATTCAATGAAAAACTTGTCCTGCCAACTCCTCTTTCAGATCAAGGAGATTCGGACAAGAAAACACAGATTTCGCACAAACAACACACCCTTTTGCAATCAAACAAGAGAAAGAAAATCAAAAATGCAAAAAGAAGGAGAAATAAATTGGATCAGATGACCTCAAAGAACCAAATGAGAAGAGTCACAGACTTCTAATGTCCTTCACTAGAGTTCCCACTCAGTCGGATAGGAGAGAAGAAAGCAAGGGATTGATTTCAAGCTCTCAATAGCAAAAACTCAAAAAGAATGAAGAAGGGCATAAAATATGAACAATAAGGTGTTTATTTCTCAGGGGGAAGTATGTCAAGGGTCAAAGGAAGAATCATTGAATCACAAAGCAGCCCAACAAGTGAGAAAACAGGGTTTGGACCTTCAAAAATTGCAATTTTTGAAGAGATTTTGGGAAAAAAGGGGCTGGTGCTCTGGTATAAGGGCCACCAGAGTGTTATAAATCTTTTTCCAACAGCTTAAGGGAGCACTGGCACTCTGATAACAAGGTACGGGAGCACTAGAGTCCTAAAGCTCAAAAAAAAGTTCAAAAAACCCAAAATTTCAATGGAATTTTTTGCAATCAAGCTGAGTGTGATGGAGTGAAGAGTTAATCAGCCAATGCAATCAGATATGAAGGGGTGAACAAGATCTAAGAAAACAACAAAGGGCAAGACAAGGTCTTATGAGGAGAAATCGAAACCAAAAGTTTCGATTCGATTCTCCCCAGTGGAGTCGCCAGTTTCTGTTGAAGGAAAATATCCCTGCGGATAGGTAGATCTCCTCAAAGAGCTAGACTCTTAAATCTAAGACAGAAAGTGCTTATCATGGTAACTGACTTCCTTTTATATCTAGGTGGACTAGTGTATGAGAAGGAAGGAGAAAAGAAGTACCTTTTATCGGTGTTTGTCCCTGCACGCTCTGATCTTTTGCTCTTCGATAATCCCTGTAGACAAACAAAGTATGACCACTTCCTACTCTATCAAGATTAGTCCGAAATAGGTCTATCTACTAAAGAGACAAATTCATGTGAGATTGTACACGAATTAGAAAGAAACAAGCCAAGCAAATTATATTAATGAGGACAAAACATTGCTTACAGCTGTAGATGGATTGCAGCAGTTTCGTCAAGTCCTCCTTGTCTATCCCTTGCTCAAAAGATCCACGATCCAAATGATGATAGCTTCACTGATTTCTCCCTATGAGTTTATAGGTCTCTTGCTGCCAAATTATCTCTGTTCTAGCACCACTTATAAGATCATAAGTTTGGTGTGATTCTCCTTTTCCCAGTCCCCTTTCACCATTAGAAAGCTTGCTTATATAGCCTTGGAGAGGCTCAACAACTTGAGATATCCTTGGGGGAGTTGAGGATTTTCCTCCTTCAATTGAGGATCTACCCTAAGATCATGGTTTGATTGAGGATTTGAATCAAACTACCTTCCAAGAATGAAACGATCCTTCCCCTATTCGTCTCAACAACTTAACTACTGCCCAAAATAGGTAGTGCTCCCTTAAAAGGGCCATCAAAGCACTAGAACGCTCCCCAGTAGGCTTAAGGGGGGCGCCGACGCTCCTAAAGAGACCAACGCTCCCTCAAAAGGGCCAAAGGAGCTTTATAACACTCCCAGACAGTGTAAGGGGGAGCGCCAGCGCTCCCAGAAGAGGTATAGGGGAGTGCTCTCCTTCAAAAGCTTAGTTTTTTGAGTGTTTTCAGATGGAAAAAGGTTCATGAGCCTGCTGACTCATTTCTCCTCTTCCAAATCAAATGTTTGAGGTGTTTTAAGTGTCCTTCTCATGTCGTTATAGGCACGACATAGGCATCATGGTAGTATGCTTCCCTAACACTCGCGACACTTGTGAGCAAAATGTGACACTTGTAATGATGACACTTGCGACACTATCGAAGTGAGTAATTTTGACGTGTAACAAATATTAATCGTAAATTCTATATTTATGACAAAACAACAATTTGAGGAACACGTGGACATATTGAAAAACATTTCAGCTGAAAAGTTCAATAATATAATTTATTAAAATGAAAGAGAAATTGAAGTTTGGCTAGTAGATTATGCAAACAAAATCAAGAGATTGAAGAGTAATTCACAATATTTCACATGAATTAAGAGATTTGGAAGGTGAGTTATTTGATGTTAAAATTAAACATGAGATAAACATGGCTCTGATGAAGGATTACATAGAAGAAACAACAGTTAGTACCGGTCCAGAAACCGTTAGCAAGGAAGATAAAAGGACACCAAAAACATCAAAGTAAAGGAGATATTCCATCATAGTAAGTCTATATTGATGACATTTATTCCTTTTTTCAAAGTTCATCCAGTTCTATTCATTGGAAGAATATAACCAAATTCTGTTAACTTCTCTTTTGTCTTTAGTCTAGATTTTGTTGCTCACGCCTTGTTCTAGTTCTGCCTCTTCTTCTTTATCTTTCTCATATGTATTTAATGGTCCAAGGGAGCCCCAATCCCAATCCATTTGTGGACGAACACCTTTAATTTTCTAAGACTGTAAAAGACTCATATTATTTTTGAGAAATTCTAGAGAACTATTTCGGAGTTAATTTCGATTGTGTCTTGTAACTATGAGTTTTGAGTATAAGATATTTGAAGTTGACTTATCAAACTCTTATATTTTACCTCAATAAGTAATTCTCTTTCAAAGTTATCTTGTGCGCTGGACCATTTTCCTTTTCTATTTTGAATGTGATCACGAATATCTAAAAATTGTTATGGATGTGAGAATTTTCTGTCATTTCATGGAATTTATTCATTTCTAGCAAATGTGATGTTTACGGTTCCTGGTCCATTTATGAGGAACTCTTGTCACTGCTACGTTTGGGTCAAATTCCGACGGCGCGTTCGACGCAATTGCCACTTTCTATTGTCGGAAGACCGACAAACCTCGGACCCCCTCAAACATCGTTTCACATGACGTCGTTTTTCCGACGACCTAGTTTTCGTCTGTATTGCGACGTTTCAAATGTGGCAAGAGAGACGTTGCAAACGTGGCAAGAACGACGTTTCAAACATGGCAAGAGAGACGTTGCAAACGTGGCAAGACCAATGTTTCAAACGTGGAAAGAGAGACGTTGCAAACGTGGCAAGACCGATGTTTCAAACGTGACAAGTGAGACGTTGCAAACGTGGCAAGTGAGACGTTTCAGACGTGGCAAGAGAGACACTTCAAAGTTGGCAAGACCGAC
>ML780384.1:187685-204130 GCA_009831015.1 Picea engelmannii
CAGTGGAAAACATGGCAAGACCGACGTTAACGTGGCAAGACCGACGTTAACGTGGCAATTGCGACATACATCTTCACAAACGTGGCAAGAGTGACGTTCCAGTGGAAAACGTGGCAAGAGCGACGTTCCAGTGGAAAACGTGGCAAGAGCAACATTAATGTGGCAAGAGAGACGTTAACGTGGCAAGAGCGACGTTACCGGGCAACATGAACTTTTTTTTTTATAAATTTCCTCTATTTTGCGACAATATGGACAATTTTGTCCATAACGCCGCAAATAAAACGTCGGAATTTTTACAATATGTAGTACTGTGTATTTTATGATATTTTAAATTTCTTTGAGCGATAAAGATTTGGGTTTGTCTTATTGGAATAATCCAATTTATGTTCTAAAATATTTGAAAAAATCACAAAGGAGTACCACCTCTTTAAAAACACAAGGGGATTAACATCCTTGTCAAGTTGTCCTTTCAGTCTTAGTAGATTCAAACGTCAACATTTTTGGCGACAATATCGGGGAACTCAAAAAAAAAATTGGTTTTATACCAATATTACTCATGACTCAACCTGAACAACACCAGTTGCAAATTGGATTGTGAAACCAAAGAAGTATTTTACATCAATTGTACAATCTAGTCCTCGAAACTGCTTAGACTCCTGAAGAATTGGAAAGATCTTATAAAAATATTTTTCAAGAAGAAAAAAGAGAAATTATTAGAAGACAAATTAGAGAATAAAGGAATTGAAACTAGAATCATATAAAGGCCATGTTACTAGAAGTAAAATTAATAAAATCGAAGAAAAAGGAGAATTTCAAATACTGAAGAAGAAAAATATCAAATCATGGAGGATATAGAAGAAAGAAATGAGGAAAGGCATGAGAGGCACATAATTAATAAGGGCCAAAAATTCCCCTCTCAATATTCAAGGGGAGAAATATCCATTACCAACTCTCCCACAGGAAGCATTGCCAATATTTTCTGGAGACGAAAGAGTTGATCCTAAAAGACATATGGATTTGTTCTTAGACATGTGTGATTTTCATTTGATGCAACATGATGATTTTATGGTGAGATTATTCCTCTATACACTGACCAACCAGGTATATGAATGGTACACATCTCTTCCTGTAAGATCTATTTCAAATTTTGATGATATTGAGAGATAATCTTTTACCATGTATTCTCCTCCAGTAGCATACCATACTCTCCTCACTAATTTCACTCAAATTCACATGATTAAGGAGAAATAATTCGATATTTCAATCTAATATTTTTCAAAACACTCAATAAAATACATGAAGAGAAAAATACATATGATCTAGCAATACTGGGCTGTTATAAAAATGCAATTCCCTCAAATGTGAAGTTTTCCATTAGATATTTTTTAATTGAATATTTATATCATTCAATACAAAATTCCACGGAAATGGAAGAAATTATGTTGGAAACTAGTTTAGACCCTGAATTTGTCCTTGGAAAAATTAAAAAAAGAATGGACAATCTTACCATTTATGATCAAGCGACATCGACTTCAAGAAGAGTCGAAGATTAAAGAAATCATAATATTGAAACTCAAGGAACTGGTTCAAAGGAACGATTCCTAATTTAAGAAATGACCCAAAGTTTGCACAAGAAACGAAGCAAAGGATGGAAATAGCACAGATGAATAGAACTATCCGATAGATGCAAAATGAAATCACTAGATTAAAGAGGAATGATAATTATAATCCTAATCTGAGAATGCATGTTCCATAGCAAAGGAGGAATCCAATTCATTAAAAAAGAGCAAGAAATTATGGTATTGATGATCAACAAAGACAAATATTTCCAAGGGCACAAAATCCAAATGCAGTAGTACTTGAAGATGCTTTCGATGAACAAAATATCGATAAAGAGGTACACTGTATTCAAGAATAAAATCTTGAATCTGTAAAGATAGATGAAGGTGAGTCATCCATGTATATATTCAATGAGCAAGAGGAGAAATATATCTCACAAGAAAATGTTTTCCAGTCACAAGCACAAGTAAATAAATTTAGACCAAAATAAAATGTAGAAAAAGAAAAAGAAAAAGAAAAGGAAAAGGAGAAGAACAAATCAAGTGGTTTGGAAATAAGTAAACAAAAAAAAAATTTAAATCCTCCTCAACAGATGACATATAATATAATTGAAGATACTTCCAAATTGAGAATCACCTTGCCTTTCATGGAAGTGATTAAAATTCCACATAAGAGAGAAAACCTTGTAAGAATTTTGGATGAGCCAAGTACTAGAATGGATTATGTTGCTAAAAATCCAAGGCAAAGTCAAAACATATCAATAGTCAGGTTGAAAGGAAAAGTTCCCCCTTTTTATATTTCAATAGAGAATCATGATGTATCACTTCATAATTGTTTGGTAGACACCGGAGCAACAAATAACATTATGCTCCTATTAGTAATGGGGGTGATTGGTATGAGTTGTACTAGATATTATGAGACGGGTGAGAGAATTTATTTCATTGATTCCAGAAAAGTTCTTTCTTATGGAGAAATTAAAGACTTCTATGCTTGGATCATAGCCACCCCTCATATCATCACAATTTTCACCATCATAGTGGTTGATATTCCTCCAACCTATGGAGTAGTCATCATAAGTTATTGATCATCAATGATTGGAGGTTATATCATGAATGACGGTAGTTGCATGATACTACCAAATAAATATGGAACAATGCTCAAGGTTCCGCGTGAGAATATAAATCTTTTCTCTTTCAAGAATAAAGAAAATGAATTGATAGAATACTATGTTGATGTAGGTATCGCAAATTATGTTGTGCTCGATTTAGAACAATTAAATATTTCAAAAGGGAAGAAAACACTTTCAATGGATTCTGGAGAATGTCATTCAATGGTGCATGTTCAAGTTTAGGGACTGGTGTTGGAGTTGTATTCAAAATTCCTGATAAAATTATACATCCGCATGTTATCATATTGGAATTTCCTTGCACAAATAATGAAGCAGAGTATGAGACATTGATTCAGGTGATGATCTTGGCACTAGAAATGAAAATTGAACATTTGATTATAAATGGTGATTATGAATTGGTTATAAACTAGATAACTCAAAAATACAAAATAAAAAAGAAAAGGTTGAAACTTTATGTGAACAGAGTAAATGAATCGATGGAATTATTTAGTTCATTTAACATATATTTTGTTCCTAGAGAACAAAACCACAAAGTATATTATTTGGTGCTTGTTGCGTCATTGTTTAATCCAGATGATCTCCAGAATAAGAACACTTTTCAAGTAAAAATAATTTTTAGACCCTCAGTTCTTGATAATCAAGAATCAGTCCAAGTATTTGAGAATGATGAAGAGTTGAATGATTTCCTTGCTAATGAGGATGAATTTGAATAAAGTAATAATAATGTTGCACATGTTCCAAAATATTGCATCAAATTTGAGTCTTTCTTTACAAGATATGATCAAGCCAAAATTTTAAAAGAAGAAGAATATGTGCGAAAAGTGAAAGGAACACAAAAGAGAAATATTGGAACAAAAATTCCCCCTAGATATGTGAATCTTGGGATCGATTGCACTCCAAAAGAAATTATCCAATATACTACATTATTTAAAGAATACTTTTATGTTTTTTCATGGACCTATGATGATCTCAAGGCATATGACAGATCAAAATTCCAACATGTCATACCATTGAAAGTGGGGGTTAATACTTTTAAATGAAAAATCAAAAATATAAATCCAAAGCTGAAACCCTTGATAAATATAGAACTGAAGAAGTTGAAGAAAGTTGGAATTATTTTTCCCAACAGGCACTCAAAATGGATTTCCAATCCAGTAATAGTGAGGAACAAAACTGGAGAAATTTGTTTGTGTGTCGATTTCAGAGATATGAATAAAGAAAGTATTAAAGACAACTATCCTCTGCCTAACATGGAATTTTTTCTTCAACAAGTTACGATATAAGCTTGTATGTCCATGTTAGATGGATTTTTAGGATATAATAAAGTATTATTTGTAGAGGAGAACATCCCTAAAATTGCTTTCATATCACCATGGGAGACCTATGCCTACGCTCACATGCCTTTTGGCCTAAAGAATGTTGGAGATACTTTTCAAATAGACATGGATCATGCTTTTAAGGATTTAATAGGGAAGTTTATGGTTGATTGTCAAGATGATCTCACTGTCCATTCTAGGATAAGGGAAGAAAATATCAATCATTTAAGACAAGTTTTTGAAAGGTGCAGATTATATGGAATTTCTCTTAATCCAAAAAAGTGCTTGTTTGTAGTTTCTGAAGGGAAATTATTGGGGTATATAATCAGAAATAAATGAGTTTATATTGATCCTAAAAGAATCAAAGTCATCATTGAATCAAATCCTCCAACTTCAAAAAGGGTGTACACATTTTTTTTGGAAAGATAATTTTTGTAAGAATATTTGTTTCATATTATGCAACTATTGTCAAACCAATCAATCTACTGCTTAAGACAGAACAAAGATTTGAATGGACGCAAGATATCCAAAATTCCTTTAATAATATCAAACATGCAATCACCACAACACCTATATTAATCAGTCCTAACTTTGACAAAGATTTTATCATATATTCTTTTGCTACAAAAGAAGTCATGGCTTCGGTCCTTACACAAAAAAATCTCAGAGGAGAAGAGCTTCCAATAAGCTTCATGAGAAAGACCCTTCATGATTATGAACTAAAATACTCAAAAATTGAAAAACAAGTTCTTTCTCTAGTCAAGGCGGTGGCTCACTTCCAAAGTTATATTTTGAATTCTCATGTTATAGCATATGCTCCTTCATCCCCAGTAAAGATGCTCTTAAATCAATAGTTAAGAGAAGGAAAATGGGAAAATTGGATGGATAATATTCAAGAGTGTGACATAGAGATTACACCACTGAAAGCCATTAAAGGACAAGGATTATGTAATATTATTTCATACAATGATTCATTAAATGACATAATATATTGTTCACTTGGGAAGCCTATGCTAACTTAATAATGGTACATATTATTTTCTATTTGAGATATGGAAAATTCCCAAACAACATGACTTCCAAAGAATAGCATTGAAAATGAAGTCAACTCAGTATGTATTATTCACAGAAGTTTTGTTTAGAAGGAATCATGATGGAATACTGTTGAGATGTGTAGATTCAAACAAACCCCAAGAATTGTTAAAATAGTTTCATGAAGGAATTTGTGGAGGACATTTTTCATCTACTGCTACTTCCCTTAGAATAATAAGATCATGGTATTATTGACCAACAATATTTAAAGATTCATACGCAATGGTAAGAAAATGTTTTTCTTGTCAGAAATTTTCTAGAAAGATGAAGAAAGTTGCAATGCCTTTACAACATGTATTAGTAGAATAACCATTTGCACAATGGGGACTTGATTTGATTAGACCAATAAACCCAAAATCAAGAAAAGGACATTTATGCATTCTCACTACCATATATTTTTTTACAAAGTGGAAAGAGGCAATGGATTTAAAAAGGGTTGATTCAAAAGAATTGATAAGATTTCTCAAAGACAATATTCTATCAAGATTTGGATTTCCAAAAAAGTCCATCACTGATAATGGGTCAATATTCATTGGATCAAAATTTAACAAATTTTGTGGGGAATTTGGTATTATAATGGGACAATCTTCAAATTATTACCCCTAAGGAAATGGACTGGCTGAATCTACGAACAATACTTTGTGCAAATTATTAAAAAGACAATTGATCAGAATCAAAAGAATTGGCATTTAAAATTAACTGATGCATTATGGGAAAGTAGATTAACACCAAAAGGCAACATTGGGATATCTCCATATACATTGTATGGAAAAGAAGAAAAAGTTCCAATTAATCTAGAATTAAATGCCTTGGATCATGCTGTAAATATTGAATAAATATAAGATATTTCTCCTTTGCACATAAGGATAAATCAAATTCTAAAGTTAGAAGAAGAACAAGTTGAGGCCTTGAAGAAAATAGATCAGAGACAACATAATGTCAAGAAATATTTTGATCAAAGTGCAACAATCAAGAATTTTCAAAAAGGTGAATTGGTATTTCTTTGGAACAAAGCTAAAGAAAAATATTCAATGCATACAAAGTTATAATCCCTTTGGATTGGTCCTTACATCATTGAGAAGATATTTATTTTTAATTCGCACATGCTTAAAGATATGAAGGGGACAATATTAATGTTTCCAGTCAATGGGAAGCATCTCAAAAGCTTATTTGCTTGATCAATTTTCTTCCTTTTTGTATTTTATTCCTCTTTTTTGTTTTGTATATTCTCTTACTTTGACTCCATAGCCCAATGGAGAAGATACTTAGTTTTCAGATTCTAGGTTCTCAACAGCCTATAGGAGGTTACTATCCCATAGTTGAAGCCAGTTGTTGACCCCTATATTTTCTTTGTCCTATTACTTCTCGATACTTAGAAAAAATTCTTGTTTTTCTTTTTGTAAAAGTCTACCTTGTCTTTTATTACACCATAATTGGCCATTTTCTTTCACTTCATCGTGGGTTTATGGGTTGTTGTGAGAAATCTTCCCTTGGGGACAGGTGAAGCTCCCCTTAGCAAGGTTTTCTTCGACTAAGACAGAATAATGCAAGTGGACATTAACATCCCTTGCTCATGTCTATTCATACATGAAAACAAGAAGAGGGAAAGGAAAAGAGAGTGCACCTTTTTCATAGGTTGTCCTTGCAGCTCCTTATTGGTCCAACGTTGGATCCAGTCCTAGCTCAATCACAATCTCCATGCACTTCAACAGAAGGATCTTCCTCTTCTACTACATGTACAAGGTTAGATAAAAGAAAATCTAACTATATGAAACAAGCATGATATTCATATATAAACTTAAAAGAGACAAAAGTATGGGAATAGGACAAGCTTATATTAATGAGAAAGAAAAGGTAAAACTTACAATCACCTTGATGTGATGCAAACATTCCTCCACACTTCTCCTTTCCATACCCACTCTTGAATTTATTAAGATCATAATGATGATGTCCTTATGGATTCTCCTCCCCTCTTGACCATGGAAATGCTCTCAATATATAGTATTGGGAAGCTTAACCACCATGGAGAATATCACTCGCTAGATCCACTAAATTGGGATCTCCAATATTTTTAGGGAGAAAATATCTCTCTAGGATTTTAGGGAGAAAATATATCTCAAGGATTTTAAGGAGGAAATATCACTCAACATCCACCAAATTAGGATTTTGGTTTGAGAAACTATCTCAACCATCCATGAGACTCTTGACTTCTCCTTGAGATTAGGAAACTAAATGTGAGGTGGATTCTCACACTAAATTAATTTTCTTTTTTTGAATAATAATGAATAATATATGTGCACATAGTATTTTGACCTTCATATGATAAATTTCTCTCCTAACATGTCTCCGGATTATGACAAACACTCCCTCACTAAAGTGTGACAAATCCACACTTAGTTGTGTGGGAATTTGGTGTGTAACATGGGTTAGCATGCTTTTCCTTGTAATTTCGTTGTCACCAAAACACCCTTTCACCTCCACGATCCCAAAATTGCACGAAACTTAAAAGAAATTTATTTTTCTTTTCTCACAGCGAATTTGTAGGTCCCTAAGATTCTCATCTCCATTTATCCTACAAACTCGATTGAAAATGATACTTAACCATTTTCTAACATTTTTCTTCCCACACAACATTTGTGCATTTTTCTTCATATCGGACTCGCAGGTTGACAGACTCAATGTTTATGAGATATAGTGAAAGACTTGACCCAATCGAAGGGGGATCTATTTCATTTTTTAACGAAATTGACACCGAAAAAATAACTATGCTCATAGAATTTTGATTCATTTTTTAACAAGCTTGATAGAAAAACAAGAACTTTTCTCACAAATGATTTAATTTTTACACAAGCTTGAAATAGAGAAAAACTATGCTTGTGGGTACCTGTTTCATTTTTTTAATGAGCTTGAAGCAGAAAGAGGAACCATGCTCATGGCTAGTTTCACTTTTTAAGGAGCTTGAAACCAAAAAATAAACCCTGCTCAGTGTAGGTTTCATTTTTATACAATCTTGAAACTAGAAAAATTATTCTTGGGATTATCTGTTTCATTTTTTAATGAGCTTGACACGTAAAAATAATTATACTTGTAATCCTCTGTTTCATTTTTTTAACAATATTGACACAGAAACGAGAAATTTTCTCGAGGTTGGTTTCATTTTTTAATGATCTTGGAACCAAAAATAAAACTATGCTCATATTTCTCTACCATGGCTTCCAAGAGGTCTTCAACAGACGAAAGAACAAGACTCTGGAAGGAATACATGGTAAGGGACTCACTCAGATCAATAGGGGGGAGAATAAACTCCAAGGTCCCTAAAGATGAATTTACCATGTCGATTGTTGAATTTAAATCCAAAGAAGATGAGCATACAGTGAGAGGATTCTTCTCATCGGCAGTTGAAAGCATGGAACATGTTTCCACATAATTAACTTGTGGCGTGGTGGATATCGCTTGCATTTAAGGAACATTCAAGGAAATTGGATGGTTGGATGTCATATAATGGACAATGAATGAAAGTTGGTCAATGGTCACAATGTTTCCATTATGAGGGAAAGACATCACTCAAAAGAGTGTGGACATAATAACTTTCATGACATAGACATAGTCTCGCCCAAGGAGAAAATTGAAATCCAAGGGTCCTTAGACTACCATAGCATCAATATAGATAGTTTTCCCTCCTAAGGTGACATGTAACCGAGGAAGGATCCCTAACAGTTAATTAGATCTTCTGTTAAAAGAAAATAGATTATGAGTATTGGGCACAATTTGAGGGGAACCTAGAGCTTTCCAAGTGTTAGAGGATAAAAGACTAACATAAGTACCTTCATCTATAATAGAGTGAAATATATTTATATTGCAAACTTTTGAAATGATTTGTAAAGGAAAGTAGGAAGGAAGGCAAGGTGTCTTCAGTCCATTCCAATCAAAGGAAATGACCTTAATACTTGGAGGGGGTTTTGTGGAAACGAGTGAAAATCCCCCTTCTCTGGAGTTATCTGTAGTGACAAGAAGAACCTAAGCAGTATCTACTTCACTCTTCAAGGGAAGAGTGGGATCAATCGATGGTGGAATCAGTTCGACCACTTGAACTTCACTCTCTATGGGGGAAAGAGTAGGATCAATGATCAATGATGGAACCAAGTGGACCACTTAAACTTCACTCTCCAAGGGGGAAAGAGTGGGATATGTTATCCCCTAGCTTAGGGATAACTAAGGAGATCATGTATCGAGGCCCACAGGTCATATACATAGAGTACCGAGAGCTAGATGACTTGAGCATGGCCCTGGAGGGCCCCTCTTTTCTTCAGTGCAATCCACTTATCACCAACAACAATATCCATCACAACAGCCTAGTCTTGAAGTAGTGGCGAGTCTTGCTCCATGAGGTAGCGAGTCTGGGTATCATGGTATGCATCACTCTAATTTTTGAAGCACTTGAATATTTTGTATTGAATCCTTCTTCATTTCATGACATTTGCTTGGAAATTATGCTCTTTGCCTCGTTCATACCTGGAAGGGTGACATGGTACCCTAGTAAGTTTATTTCCCTTTAGGATGGGTTGCTACTGGGGGGATCTGTGAAAAGTCATCACCGGTTCCCTCCATACTTATCACTCTCCATATTTATTCCTTTTATCTCCCCTATCCTTGTTTGGGCATTGGGATTGGCTACACTAAAAAGGATTGTACCTAACCTTGTGGGAAGAAGGGGATAAAGGCCCAGAGGGTAAAAGTAGCTGGAAAGAGTTAAAATCCAATGTTGAAACCTTTGAGATTCTTCTCCCAGGGATCCTCGAGAAAGTAGTGAAAAGCTTCTCAGTAAGAAAATGGGACCCATCAGATAACATAAGCACTCAAGGTACTAGTTGATGAATAGGAAGTCTCATCACAAGCCGACCTATTATGACCATAGGCATGTAGTGGTATGACACTACCACCTATCTGGTCACCAAGCTAGGGTAATGTCTCTTGGTGGCATATCCAAGAGAAATGGGTTCTCATCACGAGCCAACCTTCTCATTTATGTGAAATTTACGTGGATAACATTGTCACCTCTAGTCATCGAGCCATGACAATTACACTAAACTATTTCCTTGAAGCACAAGAGAAAAATATCAAAAGAAATAAAACTAATAGTAAAAGGAAATGAATGGGCTAGGAAACAATTGCATTTATGACAAGGTGTATCTCACCTTCTACAAAGGCACCCACATGTAAGACTTTACATTTCCATGTTATCACATGCACCCCATTCCCAAATATTTACCCCATGCCACCTCATACACTTACATGACTTGGACTAGATCTCACTTGGGAAACACCCCAAACTCAAGAGAGGTTATCCCAATAGGACACCCTGAGATCTTCTCTAAACCTAAATTGTCAAATTTTGTAACATATTTGATCATTTGTTTGGGTTAAGGGGGTTTTGATGCACACGTTTGTGTAATTTGATTATTGGATGTGATTTACATGTTATGATCTGTGTGACTTATGAACACCTGGAGGGCATACTTGTTTTTGCAGGACCTTGCTTGGTGAATAGGTTCACATGAGGGAATGATTTGCTTGTACCTTCATAGGGCTCAAATCCCACCGATGAATGTTGAGGCCCCATCCAAGGGGCATGACAGGGATTGAAAACTTGCACTGGGAGAAAGAAGGATGTTGCCTTTGGAGGCACCTTAGTAGACCTAGACCCATGGGATATTACTCCTCCCACATGGATGTTAGCCCTTGATGTCCCTGGACATCATCATGGATAACCTAGACGTCATCTAGAACTAGTCTTGTCATCTTGGATGACATTTATGAGGCATTGGCATATGTGGGAAGGGTTTCATGCCTTTGGAGGCCCAACGTTTCACCTTCCCTGCCTAGTGTTCCATACTTGGGGCTCAAAGTCACCCTATATAGGCATGATGTCACCCCTGGAGTGATTCTTAGATGAAAATTAATTTTATTTTGTCCAGATTTAATTTATGTAAAAAACTGGCCAGGTCGGCCTAATAATTATGAACTAAAATTAATTTTAGGTTAAATTTTGTATAAATAAGCAGAAAGTGATATTCATTTTCATCATAACTTGTCCTTGGAGACAATAGGTATGAAATTTGTTCCCTATTAGGGTTATTAACTGAAATAGTGAGGCACCTCTCTTGTTTAAGGCTTCCATTTGAAACTTGGATCAATTTTCAGAGTTTTATGGTGATCTTGCATGGTATACTCATGATTATTCTTGGTGCAAGTAAGTAGAATCTGTATTTTGTCATCTATTGTATGGTTTAAGGTATGGTTTTATTTTCTCATACAAGATTATGAAATTGCATGGTGCATTTAATGCTCGAAGTAAGAAACTTAAGTTGCTACTTTCTTACTTTTTATTTGCCAAGCTTTCACTAAATTGATCCAGAAACTAGTGAAACCCTAGAGCCCTAAATTGCTAGCATTCTAGAGGTTTGAATTTTGTTATTGTTTCATAATTTCTACTCCATAGAAAGGATAAGGAGAGGAAGGCACTAGGGCCTATAATTTCCTACACCCTTGCACTTTTTCTCTCAAGGAAAAAATATAGGAGGACTTAAGTTGTTACTCCTCCTAGAATTTTTCCCTCTTATAGTTTTGTGTATCATAATTAATTTGCATCCTTAGAAGGAGCTGCCCATATTGACTTAATTTATCCCTAAGAGGCACTAGTCTTCAACCCTTGTTTCTTCACAAGAATCATCAAACTTAAAACTCAATCTCTCTACCTAATATCCTACTAACCTAAACTAACTTACTAACCTAGTCTAGGAATACTATCCACTAATCTACTGTTGTTGTTATAGTCACTGTTACAACCATCATTTTGCAGCCTATCCAAACTTGATTGACCACTTAAATCAATCCAGAAATTGTATAAGCTAAGGTACAATCAACCAAGACTAAAGTGTGCATCGAATTTCCTTTCTAAATAATTTTCTGAAGATTTTACTACTGTTGTCATTACTTTATTTTTTTGTTGCTAGAGTTATCATTGACAACTTGTTAGAGTTTATTTCTTGATTGACATATATCTAGAAATTGTATGAGAAAAGTTTTATCATTTCAGGGCTTCACAATATCTTGTTATATTGTCTATTCAAGTGCATTTTATGGATGTTATTGCAACTGTTATTAATTTATTATTGCTGCTATATATTTATCACTTGCTTCATACATTGAATGGTAGTAGTCATCTCTATAAACTTGAATTCTTGTTGAAGCATTCATCATCACTTGTTGCTTCCATAAATTTTGTTGTTGTATTAGTAAGGGAAAGTACACTTTATTCTCCTTTTCTTCATCCAACAAGACTTAAGTCTGTTTTGAGTGACCTAGAGAGAAGGGTGATTAGCCTTACCTTGTCACTTTCCTCAACAAACTAGGTCTTGGGACGTCTCCCTTGGAGTGAGGTTTTCCTCCTCCTAAAGAGAAAGAGGTACCCTATTGGGGTGATAGTGATAAGGTCACCTCCGTGTTATTTCAATCTAATCCTACTTTCCTTAAGGCTTTGGGAAAGTATATATTGCGCGATAACATTTTTGGCACCATTTCTGAGGAACATCGAGTCAATTTTCCTCGTACGACACTTTTTCAGTAAGACTTTTTCCCAAAGTCTTTACTTCACGAAGCTTACCTGGAGACTCCACTGATCGTGATTCCCTTTTTTTCCCTTTGATGATACCTAGAAGGATTATCTGGCGACTCCACTAATGATAAAGACAACCATGGCTTCTCAATGGGACCCAGGTAATTTTAAACCTTTGGATATGAGTGAAATTCCAGGTTACCCTCTACAAATGCCTATGAGGTATGAAAATTGGCTCCTTGGATTCACTAGTAATGATGAGTTTATAGTTGAACATCACATGGATAATTTTTTGGCTTTCTTTCAACTCCACCCTATCAGTGATGATGCTAAAGATTTGGCGATGAAACTTTTTTCTGCCATTCTTCATGGAAATGCTAGGAAATGGTATGATAGTCTCCTCGATGCCAGCATTACATCTATGGACCAATTAGAAGAAACCTTTCACAAGAAATGGAATATTAAAATATAATATATCCACATTATGGTAAAAATAATTAAATACATGAAACAAAATAAGAGCAATACCGTCAAGGAATTCCATACCAGGTTTGAGAATTTGCTACAACAAATTCCTAGAAGCCATCATCTTGAACACAAATGCCTCGTTTACCTCTATAAAAATGCACTCTTAGTGAAATTAGGATTTCTCCTCAGTGAAAAAGGGCCAAGAACAATCTAGGAATATTATCACATGGCTAACAATATCTCTGAGGAAAATATCTTCTTGTTCAAGGGAGAACACCTCTTTACTCCAGAAATAAAAGTTGATGACCCCAAAGATACCCTAGATACTCTTAGTCTGGAGAAATTAGTTTCCCTTCAGATATTTTCTAGTAAGTTCCAGGAAAGAAGGGAACAAGTCATCGACCAACAAGAGGTTGAGGAGAGGCATACTAATGAAGGTTTCCAATCCCATGAGGAAGAGAAAGAATTTACTCATGCTTCTACCGAGGATAATGAGGACCTGGTTGAAGAGAGAGAGACCGAAGATATCAAACATGATGATGAAGAATTAACATGTTCTCTTCCCTCTGATGAAGCCATCTAAGATCTCATTCCTTCTGCACAAGAATAAGAGAATGAGGTTAGTCATTTTCCTTTTCAGGATACCCTATTCTATGATTCAGAAAGTGAAGAAGTAAGGAAATCTTGGGAAGTGTCATACCCTTCATATTGTGATAAAGTTGAATATGTAGAGGCAAGTCATGAGGATGAAGCATTGATGCTTTATATTCAATTTGATGAAGTCATCCAAGTCTTCGATGCTTCTTTATAGGAAGAAATGAATATGGTAAATGTTTCCCCTTTCCAATATCTTGAAGATGCTTTGTTTTGTGATTTGGAAAGTGAATAAGTATGAGAGGATCCCTTGGATACATTAAACACTTCATGTTATGATAAAGTTAGTAACATGGTTGATAATATTGATGATTTCATACATGTTGGAAGACGTAAATGGAATGTGATTGGTTTCGATGAGGATCTCATTTATGATATGGAAGGATATCTTTGATTGTTGCCTTTACAACAATCATATGATGTTCCTAATAATTTTGATGTTTGGCAACAAGATGAAGATATAATTAAAAAAAAATTCCAAGAACCCAAGGATGACCCAATGCAATGTTCTCCTGATGATTTTCGGTCATACCTTGAGGACTTTGATGAGTATTCCTTTGAGTACTCGGATTTATTCTATGAAGAATATTATCAACCACGGTTGTGCTCAAATTTTGATAAAGAGGATGTTTCTTTCTTGAAGAAGGATACTTGTGACAAGGTTGTCCAGCTCCCTCAGATTGCTTTACCTTGTTATGTCACTAAGGATGCATTTGGGGAACATGTCTATTGTTTCAAGATTTCTTTAGGGAAAAACTTTCCCTAAGAATTCAAGAGGAGGTTGAATTCCTTAAGAAGTTTTGTATCGAACCCCCTTCCGTTACGACAACATGCGACCATTAACAAGTACAATATTTTTTTTTTCGCAAGGAAAGTAAAGTCAATAATACAATCAAGCCTCACAACTTGACAACGAACACACCGCAAGAAATCATACAACATACAAACATAACGACCTAGTATACTACCACATCGTGGATCTTAAGCAACAACGAACCTTCAATCAGGAAAGAATAAAAATGGCTAAGATTAAAGACCACATTAAGGTCATCCAGACAAAAATCACAACAAAAGAAAAACATGAACTAGAAACTATACGGTAAGTGAGAAACAAATCAAAATCATGTGATTACAGAACAAATCACCATACGTCAATTCCAAAATTTGTCATCATCATGAAGCACATGACCCAAGGCCAGATTATCATACACATCTATTGATCAATGCATGCAATGAACCAATCATAAGGATTCATGCCGCCACATTGCGACAAGCGCGATAGTAACTAAGGCACAATAAAACAAGGTTAAATCCCACGCGCTAGACGTCCCAACTTAAACTATCAATTATATGAAAACTATGACCCAAGCACTCAATCAACAAGCTAAACAAGACGTAGGGTGACTATCTTCCATACCTCTAATTGTGCAACAACATTATGGAATTAAGTTTTAATACGAGGCAAATATCATGTGGTTTCTTTTTATTGCACAACGGTCTCGATGCGTCTCATAAACAAATTTTACCAACACGACTATAACACGCTCATAGTGACCAACCACAAACTTAAGTAAAACATATAAAAATATTCTAGTAACATCCACCTCTCCATCAAGGGGTTATTAATCAAGGAAAAAAACTTCTTTTAGCTTCTCCAGTTCCATAAGATCAGGAACTCATAAACCTTAGCATATAACATTTTCTATCTGAATTACAAATTTAGATTAAGACTAAACGATCCAATCGGAAGGTTCCCTTTCCTTACTGAATGATATTACTTCCATGCCTTCGATTTTAATAAACGCATCCCTTGTAACACTATGAAGAATAGAAATTATCTTCTAAATAAACTTTCCTCCACTGGTTGATCACACCTATAAAATATTGATCTTAAATAATTAAAGACAGTCGATTCATCTCCTGGCCGACTGCTCAGGTACAAACTAATAAATTAAAGGATAAGGGAACATAAGATAAAACACAAATTTTAATCTAGACCTTCTACGCGGAGAACCAATAATAAAATAAATAAATAAACACAATCAATGAATAAAGAAAACGCAATAATAAAACAAGCCTCGGAACCAGAAATTTAGAGATCCTCTTGCAATTTCACACGGCACACTATCACCCAGATGAAAATTCTTATGCATAACTAAATGAGTCTTTTTCTTTTAACAACATCTACACAAGTGAGATTTCCAGAATAAAGAAATGCATGAACAATAATTTGAGATATTAATTAATACAATTATGCACATTACCACCATAGCCAATTGCGAAGAACCAGAAGTGACTGTCTCGCGCTCGCGCTCCGTCCAACTCTGACTTGTCGACCAATAAGACCTCACTGGTACCTCCTAACCAATTTTAGGGGTACTCTTCTTCCCCCTGATTCCCCTCGAGCCACAAAGGGGCCACGCACACAATACCAGAGGATGCTTGTTAAGAACCAAACATCAATATATCATAGAAAAACCTCAGGAAAAGTACTCAATGCCTTGAAAAAGAGATAATTTCAGATAATAAGCCTCTTCAAGGGGGCAACCTCCTTTTACCCCACTTAAATGTTCAAGTACAAGATGATTCAAAATGAAAATGTCTCCTTGGT
>ML780384.1:208429-221716 GCA_009831015.1 Picea engelmannii
TGCCATCAAACTTCCTCATATCAATCTTAGGAACGTGGTTGGTCTTCAAACCAAAGTTGGAGTTTCTCCATTCTTGATTCACATTCCTTGTGTCCTCATCATGAATTTCATGGGATGCATTTTCACTTTCAGGTGTCTTCTCTATTACGAAATTTTTCAATACTTCCATGATCTTCCCTTTTAAACCATCTATCTTAGTATCCAACTTAGCTTCTATTGAATCCATCAACTTAGCTTCCATTGAATCCATCTTCTTTTGTAGTTCATTTATGTCCCTATGCATTTCTTCACCTTCATCAAGAGTCCAATTAGGATTTTCTAGAGGCTTATTTGGTGTAGAAGGTCCTTTTTTCGGTGGCATGTTGGCCAAGTATCACTTTTGAATCTTGATTTCAAGGCGGTTCTGCTAGACAATATTTATTCTGTTCTGTCTCCCAAGTTTCGGCCCTTCTGGGTATGAAACTTTCTTTTAGGTAGTTCTCTGATATTTCTTCTCTAAAATTCCACAAGTCTAATCAAAATTGGATGTGCCAAGTGGAATTTATGGTAACTTCCTCACAACTTGCCGATTTTTGGCCTTTCCATGAGATCTCACTTGTATAGCATGCCCCGCACAAAATAATTGATATCAAATTCTGAAACTCGCACCCAAAATACTACAGGTTGTTCACGATCCAATGAAACTAGTCCCACTCAATTTGGATACTCTAGCAAGAAGTTATGATTGTTTTACCTGGAGCACTTTCTTGAGACTAGTCAATAGGACTAGTCAGATACCCTATCTTACACAAGGTGTATCTACAAATTTAAGATGACCCATAAGATGAAATTTTTACCACAGATACATTACTAATTTCTGTAAATGTTCTCTAGATTTCAGGGTCTGAAACATTACAGAAACGTTTTTATAGCGAAAATTCCGCAATGGCTCATTTTAGGATGATTCCAGAACCCTATCTTGTACAGGCTGTATCTCTAAAAGTATAAGGCCTCAAGAGCTGAATTGTGAACCCAACGTACCTTGAGTCATCTACTAAATATCCTCCAAGCCGTTCCTTCTGAAACATTGTAGAAAAAAAGTTATAGAGAAAATTCCATGGTGTCTCAGATGTAGCAGCGAAACCCCAAGACCTTGAGCTCTGATACCATATGTTAAGAACCAAACATCAATATAGCATAGAAAAACCTTAGGAAAAGTACTCAACGCCTTGAAAAAGAGATAATTTCAGATAATAAGCCTCTTTGAGGAGGCAACCTCCTTTTACCCCACTTAAATTTTCAAGTACAAGATGATTCAAAATGAAAATGTCTCCTTGGTATATATAGGAGACTAGGAGGTATAATTACAACAAATGGCCTAAAGCCGACATAAATAAAATAACATTACTAATCTAATATGCCCCAATTAAGGGTTAATGAGCCAATATTAGGGCTTAACAATGCTAGCACCCAACTCACCTCGCAAGGTCGAGCTACCACTCGTTACCCGAGCTGGGTATCATAACTCCCACAAGAGAAAGTTCATTCAAGATGAAATTTCAGTAGTGTAATGTTACGCAAGCTAGATGTGATCCATACTCCTCCTCCGCCATCCTTTTTATAGAGTTACTTAGTAATTAGTTTCCCAAACCCTCATTAGATTCCTTTTTCATTTATTTACTTAGGAAAAACCTTCCACGTACACATGTTGACCGATCCCCTAGTTGCATTAAAAAATCAATTTATTAATTAATTAAATATTCCTATTTCCCTCACCCACCAAAATCATTCCTAAAAATGCTCCTTGATGTCCCAATATTCCCTTATAATTTTTAAATGACTTGCGCCTTGCTTAATTCCTAGTTGAGTTCATAAATAGAAAGTTCTAAGGGCTAGATTCAACTTTTTCTTTAAGTTTCCCCCTTTTTCTTTAAGTTTCCTTTTCTTTTAAGTTTCCGCCTTTTTCCTTTTTAATTAAAAATCAATTTAGCAAGTGTAGATAAAAACAACCATTTACCCTTTTAATAATTTAATCCTCTATTATAAATTTTTTTTACTTTAATAATTAAAGTTTGAATTTCTTACCCCCCTTCTTGTTACAAGTTTATTTAGTTTTTCTTTATCCACAAGTTCTACTTAGACATAGGTTTTAATTTCACTAGGCTGGGCGACATTTTTTTAAGGGAAAAATTGTTTTTGAACTTTACTTATCATATCATTTATTTTAAGGCCGATTAGGTCCTAAGGAGGCATATTTTTCTAAGCACTAGGTTTATTCACTTACCAGTTAAAATCGTGACCTGCCCTTCAGGATGCACTATGTGCTCCAAGGGTGCCACTCGTCTCTTTCCAGTTTATTTGCGTGATGTGAACTTCAAGACGCACTACGTGCTCCAAGGGTGCCACTCACCTCTTGAATGAATTTGGTAGACATCAAACCCCTGAAGTCAATACTCCGCTAGGTGATCTTGTGGGAGACTAAGGGCCTCTAATGAATAAGGACCCTGCCTTATTGCGCGCCCCTTAGAATCATTGTGAGTGACTATCACAGTCTTCCCTCACGACATCGTGGGTCTTCTTGAACTAGGTAATTGTTAACCTACAATTCAAGCCATGATGGGAGTGCTAGTAGGATGTGGCAGGGCTACTGCCACACCTCTCCCTCAATGTCTCTGTTTTTCGTGCATGACCCCTCTACTCCAAATGTGAGTCAGGTCAGAAAGCTATCGTCATCTTGTGATCCATCAACGAATCATGTCAACAATAATAATCAATCATCATAACATCTAAACATATGTACATATGTCACATCAACAACATTCAAACCCTAACAATCCACTCCCTGACTCGATCTCGAGTCCAAGGGGTTTCATCGATGCCTCTGAATCCTCAATCTCTAGAGTCCTGCACACTCAGGAGAACCCAGTTAATAACACATGTCTATGTAAATACAAAAAAATAACATATCATCAAATCCACTATATCTCAAAATCATAATCAAAACAACCAATAGTATAATAACCCGGATCACTTGCACGCAGGTGTCCTCAAAGAATAAGTTATCTTAGTGCATGCAAGAGCGGGATCTGACATACACCCCCTTTTGTTTTAAACTTCATCCCGAAGTTTCACAGTATGTAAGCACTGAAATAAAGTGCATGAGAATATCATAGGTCTAGCTATCAAACAAAAATGGAAACTGTTGACGCATATCATATGTGTCCTCCCAGGTCGCCGAGTGCAGACTATAGTTGTCGCACTAGACCTTGACCTAATATATTGTTCGATGTCGTAGTTGTCAAATGCGATGGTCCAGTATGCGGATTGGATCCACCGTGAGCGCACCCTCATTAGATACCTTCAAGGAGCTCATGTCAAGAACATGTGTAGGATCACTAACATAATGTCTCAAACAGATACGTGAAAAACATTGTGCATACGCCTCAAATAATCAGGAAAAGATAGTCGATAGGCCACCACCCCCTTCCTTTCCACAATCTTGAAGGGTCACAGGAACCTAGGAGAGATTTTAGCACCCTTTCCAAACTTGATCGAACACTTATGCGGTTTCACTCGCAAGAAGACTCGATCGCCAACTTCATAACTATGGTCAACACGATGCGCATCGACATAAATATTTTGTCGATCATGTGCTTCCTTGATCCTTTATGTTATTGTTTGCATTTGGTCTTCCATTTCTTGGATCGCTTTAGGTCCGACCAAGACCCTATCCTCAAGCCGATCCCAAATCAAAGGACTCTGACATGGTCGCCCATAAAGAAACTCGAAGGGCACCATATTAATGGTTCTTTGATAACTGTTGTTATATGCAAATTATACCAGTGGCAAGAATTCTTCCCAACGCCTTTGTGGGTCCATCACATACATACACAACATATATTCCAAGATTTTGTTTGGTCGCTCGGTCTGCCTGTCTATTTCCGGGTGATATGCGGTACTGAAGTTAAGTTGGGTTACCAAGGCCTCTTGGAAAATAGTCCCAAATCGTCATGTAAACACCGATCCTCTATTGGATATAATCCTCTTAGGCATGCCATGCAGCCTCACAATCTCACTGATGAAAACTCTAGCTATGTTGGGTGCCTGATATGTTGTATGCACATGAATAAAATAAGAACTCTTCGTCAGAGTGTTGACTACCAAAAAAATCGAGTTGTGTCTCCTTGCCTTCAGTGGCAATCCAACAATGAAATCCATTGAAATGACCTCCCATTTTGATTTTGGAATAGCGTGTGGTTGTAGTAATCCTATCGGATGTCTATGTTCAGCCTTCACCTGCTGACATTCTAGACATCTTGCCATGTAGTTGACTATGTCTTCCTTCATTCCTTTCTAGAAGAATAAGGGTTTAGGGTCTACCCTCATCTTCGTGACTCCAGGATGAGCCAAGTACACTACTTTATGAGCCTCTTTTAGGATCAAACTCCTCAACTCATCATTGGGTAGTACGTAAATTTGATTTTTAAATCTCAATAATCCATCGTTGTCCATCGTAAATCCCTCAAATTTTTGTACCATCATTGTATTTCGTCCAAAAATCCTTGACCTCTTTGTACCAGTCATCCTTGCACTATAAAGTTATAATATTTTCAGGTATATTTGTTTGAACAGGCATCACTGAAAATATGTGTGGTATCTGACTCAATGCATCAACCACTTTGTTCACTTTTCCTTTTATGTAAGTAATCTTGAAATCATACTCGCTAAGCAATTTCGACCAATGCCTTTATCACACGTTCATGTCGCTTTGCGTAAAGATGGGAAGTAAAAGACAGTGGTCCATTTTTAGTTTGAATTTTCATCCAATAACGTAGTGTCTCCATACTTTCAAGGCATAAACAATGGCTAACAACTCCAAATCGTGCATCGCATGGTTCTCCTCATGCCTTCTAAACTTCCTCGAGATATAAGCAATCACTTGACCATCTTGCATCAAGACTCCGCATAAGCCTTCCTTGGATGTGTCAGTGCATACCAAGAAGTCTGCATCCATGTCAGGGACCTTTAGTATCGATGTTGTCGTGAACATCTCCTTGAGCCTCTGAAATTCCTCCGTGCATTTCTCGGTGCAAACAAACTTCTTGTTCTTCTTCTGCAATTTCGTGATCAGATTTGCTATCTTCGAAAAACCCTCTACGAACCATTGATAGTATCCTACTAAACCCATGAAGCTACACACTTCAAAGACATTCATCGACGTAGGCCATTCCATAATAGCCTTGAACTTTTCTAGATTCAAAGTGATACCTTTGTTGAAGATGACATGCCCTAAGTAATGAATCTTCAAGTGATAAAACAAGCATTTAGAAAATTTACCATACAATTTGTTCTCTCGTAGACACTGTAGTACAAAGCATAAGTGCTCGTCATGCTCCTCCATCGTCCGAGAGTAAATCAAAATATCGTCAATGAATACTTGGACGAACTTCTCCAAGTATGCACAGAACACCCCGTTCATCAAACTCATAAATACCCGAGGGGCGTTTGTCAGTCTGAAAGGTAAAAAAATAAACTTGTAATGTAAAAACCTCATCTTAAAGGTTTTCTTAGGGATGTCGTCCTCCTTGATTCGTAACTGGTGATACCCTGATCTCAAGTCGATTTTTGAAAACACTTTCACGCCTTTCATTTGGTCAAATAGATCATCAATCTTTGGTAACGAATACTGATTCTTGATTGTTTCCTTGTTCAATTGATGGTAGTCAATGCAGACTCTCCACGACCCATCCTTATTTTTTATGAAAATAACAGGCGCACCCCACGGTGACACACTTGGACGTATAAGTCCTAGGTCCAACAACTCCTTCAGTTTCATTTTCAACCCATGTAACTTCGGGGTCGACATCCGATAGGACATTCTTTCTATCATTTCAGTCCTCGATTTTAGGTCTATATTAAATTCCAATTCCCTCTCCAGTGGCATCCCAGGTAACTCCTCCTGGAATACGACCGAAAATTCTCTCACCACCGGAAGGTTTTCTAGTCCTTCCTCCACACCCTTTTCGTTAATGCAAGGAATGCATAAAGCTTACATCCCTTGTGCATGCTCTTTTTGGAGATGCAAGGAAGAGATGAACCTCAGGGAAACTCCCTAGTTTCGATCTACAATCATGCGTATCTGACCCTCGTTATCGACCAAGATGAACCGTTTCATCTTACAGTTGAGTATCGCCTCATGCGATTCCAACTAGTCCATATTGATCACGACGTTATAAGATCTCAATATCATGATGTACAGGTTGTCCCTGGTGACTAACTCTCCCAGGTTAAAGCTACAACTTGTAACCTTCCCTCCAACCTTTTGTTTGGCTCCCGAAGTCATTTCTACAAAGCTAAACGCATCCTGTTCGACTGCCCTTACCTTAAATATTTTTAGTGCTGCACCAGAGATAAAACTCTCGGTAGCACCTGGATCTATCAAAATGCTAAGGGTTTGGTTAGTGACGATACCTAACGTCTCGAGCACGGTCGACTGGTGATCTTCCTGGCTGTTATTCACCACTGCATGGATTCGATGGGCCTTGCCCAAATATTCCATGGTAGTGGTTTCGGCTGATCCAGATGCCTTGGTCCTCTCCATTGGGAAGCTACGTTGGTAATGTGGCTCCCCACATGTCCAACACCCTTTCTTCGATCCAGTAATCCTAGTATCCGAAGAAGAAGTTGACGACCCACCGACCTGGAACCCTGGTCTGTTCTGTTGAACAGGCCTAAACTGTTGCTATTGCGGTCAACGCTGTTGTTGGTGTTGTGGTCCTCAGTAAGGACTCCACTGTTGAGGCGTTGGTCATTGAGGTGTAGTGAAAGTGGATCCTCTCTGGAAGCCATGATATCTTGGTGAATGTCTAGCCGGTGTCTGATGATGTTGTGCACCAGATGACACCTTCCCTATTGGTCTCACTGGAGTCCTGCTCTGACCCCCTCTGATAAGCTCCTCCCCTACTATGAGGGCCTTCTGGACAACATCATGTAATTTTTGAGGCATCAGAATCCTAACCTTTGCGCGAATGTTGACATAAGGCCAAATACAAACTTATTGACCTTAATTTTCTCGGTATTCAGGTGGGGAGCATACCGAAGAAGCTCCATAAAATGGGCCTCATACTCGGGAACCGTATGGCCACCTTGTCGCAAGGCATGGAAATCGTTGAGCTGACGCTAAATGAATTCCTTAGAAATATACCTCTCCTAGAACCGTTTCTCGAACAGCTCCCATGACACTTCTTCGACTACCATGTTCAATTGCAGCAGGAGTGTTTACCATCATAGAAGGGCGCTCCCCTTCAGTTGAAATACCATCATGCGGACCTTCATGTTGGAGGTATATTCACGAAGTGCAAAGCACATCACCATATTCTCCAACCATGCCTCAGTGGTTGTGCCATTCGTGGCTCTCGTGGATTTGAGAACTTATCCCTCTCGAGCTCTCGGTGAATGCTAACGGTACAGGTTGGGGCGTGTTGTGGACCCTCAGGGGTACAGGTGCCCTGGCCTCATCTTAGTACAGATGGTGAATTAAGGCCTTTGACATTCCATAGAAGGGCCTTGTCAAACCATCATCATCCCTTACAGCAATCGAATCTAGTCCAGGGACTTGTTCTTCCTCTTGGGGGTTAGACTCCGAGGGCATGGGCACTTCTGGAGGTGTCACACCTCCTTCCAGGGCACCACGTTGCGAACCTCTATGGCATCCTCTAATCGAGATCACCGCATGGACACGTTAATTTTTTAATTAGCGCTAGGTTATTACTCAAGAGTTTACTGCAGTGGAAAGCATGGCGATCCACAGTCGTAGGGTTGAACCCGCTCTGATACCATATGTAACGAACACCCTTCCGTTACAACAACATGTGAAGCACAACAAGTATAATATTTTTTTTTTCACAAGGCAAGTAAAGTCAATAATACAATCAAGCCTCGTAACTCAACGACGAACACAATGCAAGCAATCATGCAACATACAAACATAAATACCTAGTATACTAGCACATCGTGGAGCTTAAGCAACAACGAACCTTCAATTAGGAAATAATAAAAATGGCTAAGCTTAAATATTGCATCAACATCATCCAGACGTAACTCACAATGAAAGAGAAACATGAACTAGAACCTATACAGCAAGTGGGAAACAAATCAAAATCATGCAATTACAGAACAAATCACCATACATCAATTCCAAAATTTGTCATCATCATGAAGCACGTGACCCAAGGCCATATTATCATACACATCTATTGATCAATGCACGCAATGACCCAGTCGTAAGGATTCATGCCACCACATTGCGACAAGCGCGATAGTAACTAAGGCACAATAAAACAAGGTCAAATCCCAGACACAAATCCCACGCGCCAAACGTCCCAACTTAAACTGTCAATTATATGAAAACTACGATCCAAGCACTCAATAAACAAGCTAAACAAGACATAGGATGACTATCTTCCATACCTCTAATTGTGCAACAACTATATGGAATTAGGTTTTAATACGAGGCAAATCTTATGTGGTTTCTTTTTATTGTGCAACGGTCTTGATGGGTCTCATAAACAAATTTTACCAACACGACTATCACACACTCATAGTGACCAGCCACAAACTTAACTAAAACATATAAAAATATTCCAGTAACAACCACCTCTCCATCAAAGGGTTATTAATCAAGGAAAACAACTTCTTTTAGCTTCTCCAGTTCCATAAGATCGGGAGCCCATAAACTTTAGCATATAACATTTGCTATCTGAATTACAAATTTAGATTAAGACTAAACGATCCAATTGGAAGGTTCCCTTTCCTTACTCAATGATATTCCTTCCATGCCTTCGATTTTAATAAACACATCCCTTGTAACACTATGAAGAATAGAAATTATCTTCTAAATAAACTTTCCTCCACTAGTCGATCACACCTATAAAATATCGATCTTAAACAATTGAAATTAAAATAATAAATTAATCATTATCATCTTATGCATTTAAGGAGGAGTAATAAAATTTTGGGAGATCCCTTCCTCCTTAATACCATGCAAATTTTAACTAGCTGAAAACAGGCATGATAAATATAGAAGGATTCTCCCTACCACAAATTTGGGCGACTGTTTACAATCAGTAATAAAGCATCCTACTATATTTAGTTCTGGAATTTAAAGTTGTATGCAGAGATGAATATCAAATGAGTTAGCCTGAACATAAAAATATAAGGGTAAGGTAAGGGTAGGGCCTCCCAAATTAACTTGTTTTCTCTCAACTTAACAATATAACGCTGGCAATGGCAGTTGTGGTAAACTCTCAACAACCACAGGGAACTTGCCAAGCTATGGGAAGGAACTGCTCGCAGCCAACTATACAAAGACCTTATCTATATTATATTAATTCTTTGGAACCTTTTCCAATCGACACTGCACATAAATCAGGCGATTACACTACCTTTTTAAGTCCTTACACAGTAATATGATAACTTGTTTTGCATCAAATGCTTACTTCTCAACATACGAGTAGAGTCTAAGGGGCTTTCAGTTTATGTGATAATCTTCCTCACCCCAATTGTATTAGGTTTCGGTTTGAAGGGCGACAAGAAAGATAACCTGAGTGGGAGGGACATCATGGCCGGTAGGTTAGTCTCTCAATATATGTATGGTTAGTCGTTAACATTGTTTATAAGAGGACAGAGAATTATTTTTCTTCACCAACCTTTAAGAGAATAATTGATTTTCACCCTTGTTAAGTGGTTTAAAACTCGGGATTATGGTTTAAAGCTCGAGATTAATCTTTATAAAATATATTATTCTGGAGCGTTTAGCCTTTAATGAAGATGACAGATTATACAATATGTATCACTTTATCATGTGTTTGATAAATTACAGTGGATTAGCCAAGTCGATTAGCAAGCAACCAGCCACAGTTGAAAAGCCCAGTTGATTAGCCAAGTCCGAGTAGCGATCACAGATAGACCCTTCAAGTTATATGGCATGGTAAATTGAAATGAAATACAAATATTGAGTAGAGGTAAACGAAATGTTGTTCAGAACATTTAATACACAATTATACAACCAAAGAGTGAGGAAGGGAGTTACTTAGTAATTCATTTTAAAAATGTTATACAACAAATATTGAAGGCCATTTATTGTAGAGAAAAGCATGAGGAAGGGCGTTACTCAGCAAATCGTTTTAAAAAAATTATACAACAAAGATTGAAAGCCATAGATTATACATCAAAGTGTGAGGAAGGGTGTTGCTCAGCAAATCGTTTTAAAAATGTTATACAACAAATATTGAAAGCCATAGATTATACAACAAAGCGTGACGAAGGGCATTACTCAAAAAATCGTTTTGAAAACATTATACAACAAAGATTTAGGAGAAACAGGTTATACATCAAAGCGTTAAGAAAAAGGGAGTTGAAAGACATGGAAGTTTTATTCGTTAAGAGTTCTGGCGTAGAGATACAGAGGATCCAAGACACAAGGCTATAAAAACCAAGGCGCAGATAAAAAGGAATAGTTCGATGGGTAAAGAGAAAGGATGCTACAGTTATTATCCATGCACAAGAAAGTAGGGCATTTGAATCTAAATCCTTGACACTCGAGTGAAAGACAATCGATTCGTCTCCTGGACGACTACTTAGGCACAGACTAATAACTTAAAGGAAAAGGGAATAGAAGATAAAACACAAATATGCATCCATACCTTCTCCGTGGAGAACCAATAATAAAATAAAATAAAATGCAATCAAGGAATAAAGAAAACGCAGTAATAAAACAAGGCTCAGAACCAGAAATTTAGAGACCCTATTGCAATTTCACATGGTGCACTATCGCCTAGATAAAAATTCTTATGCATAACTAAACGAGTCTTTTTATTTTAACAACATCTACGCAAGCGAGCTTTTGACAATAAAGAAATGCATGAACAATAATTTGAGCTATTAATTAATACAATTATGCACATGTGTATCGTAGCCAACTGCGAAGAACTAGAAGGGATTGTCTTGCACTCGTGCTTCATCCAACTCCGACTTGTCGATCGATGAGACCTCACCGGTACCTCCCAGCCAATGCTAGGGGTAATCTTCTTCCCCCTGAGCCCCCCGATATGCAAAGGGGCCATGCACACAATACCAGAGGATGCTAGCACCCAGCTCGCCTTGCAAGGATGTGCTACCACTCGTTACCCGAGATGGGTATCCCAACTCCCACAAGATAAAGTTCAGTTAAGATGAAATTTCAGCAACGTAATGTTACACAAGCCAGATGTGATCCATACTCCTCCTCCATCATCCTTTTATAGAGTTCCTTAGTCATTAGTTTCCCAAACCCTCATTAGATTCATTTTTCATTTATTTAATTAGGAAAAACCTCCCTAGTACACATGTCGCCCGATCCCCTAGTTGCACTAGAAAATCAATTTATTAATTAATTAAATATTCCTATTTCCCTCACCCACCAAAAGAATTCCTAAAAATGCTCATCGGTGTCCCAATATTCCCTTATAATTCTTAAATGAATTATTCCTTACTTAATTCCTAGTTGAGTTCATAAATAGAAAGTTCTAAGGGCTAGATTCCTTACTAGGTTAGACATTCATCTTTTTCTTTAAGTTTCCCCCTTTTTCTTTAAGTTTCCTTTTATTTTAAGTTTCCCCCTTTTTTCTTTAAGTTTCCTTTTCTTTTAAGTTTCCCCCTTTTTCCTTTTTAACTAAAAATCAATTTAGCAAGTGTAGATAAAAACAACCATTTACCCTTTTAATAATTTAATCCTCCATTGTAAAAAAAAAATTACTTTAATAATTAAAGTTTGAATTTCTTACCCCCCTTCTTGTTACAAGTTTATTTAGTTTTTATTTATCTAAAAGTTCTACTTAGACCTAGGTTTTAATTTCACTAGGTTGGGCGACATTTTTTAAAGGGAAAATTTGTTTTTAAACTTCACTTATCACATCATTTATTTTAAGGCTGACTAAGTCCTAAGGAGGCATAGTTTTCTAGGCACTTGGTTTATTCACTTACCAGTTACAATCGCGATGTGCCCTTCAAGACGCACTACATTCTCCAAGGGTGCCACTCTCCTCTTTCTATTTAATTTGTGTGATGTGCCCTTCAAGACACACTACGCTCTGCAAGGGTGCCACTCGCCTCTTGAGTAAATTTGGTAGATGTCAAACCCCTAGAGTCAATACTTCGCCATGTGATCTTGTGGAAGACTAAGGGCCTCTAAGGAATAAGGACCCTGCCTTATTGCGCACCCCTTAGAATCATCATGAGTGACTGTCACACTCTACCCTCATGACATCGTGGGTCTTTTCAAACCAGGTAATTGTTAACCTACAGTTCAACCCATAGTGGGAGTGCTAGTAGGATGTGGCAGGGATGTTGCCACACCTCTCCCTCAATGTCTTTGGTTGTCATGTGTGACCCCTCTACTACAAATGTCAGTCAGGTCGGAAAGCTATCGTTAGCCTACATCCATCAACGAATCATGTCAACAATAATAATCAATCATCATAACATCTAATCATATGTACATATGTCACATCAACAACATTCAAACCCTAACAGTCCACTCCCTGACTCGATCCAGAGTTGAAGGGGTTTCATCGATGCCTCTGCATCCTCAATGTCCAGAGTCCTACACACTCAGTAGAACCCAAAAAATAACACATGTCTATGTAAATACAACAAAATAACGTATCATAAAATCCACACTATCTCAAAATCATAATCAAAACAACCAATAGTATAATAACCCAGATCACTTGCACGCAAGTGTCCTCAAAGAATAAGTTTTCTTAGTGTGTGCAAGAGCGGGATGTTACAATTTTATTATCTCAATATTTCATCTTTCCCCTGAGAAGTTATCGGTTTCCCTCTAAGTTCTTGTTAATCCCTCTTCATACCTCAGGGAGTGATAATGTACAAGGTAGTCAACCCTCACACTCTTTGAGTCCTTGACCTCTCACGATCCTTTTGTGAGATGGATTGATCACTTTTATGGAAGGGTGACTTGGCATGATTTTGTCCCTACCTCCCACCTCAATGAGCTAGAATTTACGATTTCCTATGATATAATGCACCCTCTAACTCATGTTTATTTTTTGCTTAACTTGTCATTGTTTTGGTTTATGATGAAGCACATAGGAAGGTGTTATGATACATTTCTTGCATGGTTGTACTAGTTGTATGCTTATACCTATCATTTCATAGGTAAGTACAGGTAAGTTAGGATAGGTAAGCATTTGCATCCATTGTACATACCATTGCATATCATGTTAGTGTAGTTTTAGTTGCATGTTTCAT
>ML780384.1:221766-251910 GCA_009831015.1 Picea engelmannii
ATATGTATGTATGTATGTATGTATGTATGTATGTATGTATGTATGTATGTATGTATGTATGTATGTATGTATGTATGTATGTATGTATGTATGTATGTATGTATGTATGTATGTATGCTCATAATCATATGTTAGAATAGAGATTATTTTATCATATATGGACAAGGGGTGATATCACCACCCTAGGGATTACTAATATCATATGTTCAGATTTAGCAGGCACAGGTCATACCATAGATGTTGAGGTTCTCATGCACTCTACTGTGAGCACAAGTCCCTGAGTTGGAACCAAATTTTATCCCCTAGCCCAGGGATAACTAAGGAGATCATGTATCAAGGCCCACAGGTCCTAGACATGCAGTATCGAGAGCCAAATGACTTCAGCATGGCCCTGGAGGGCCACTCTTTTCTTAAGTGTAGTCCACTTATCACCAGCAGAAGTATCCATCACACTAGCATGCTCCTGAAGTAACAGTGAATCTTTCTCCATGAGGTAATGAGTTTGGGTATCATGGTATGTATCACTCTGATTTTTGAAGCACTTGAATATGTTGTATTGAATCCTTCTTCATTTGATGACATTTGCTTGGAAATTATGCTCTTTGCCTCGTTCATACCTGGAAGGGTGACATGGTGCCCTACTAAGTTGATTTCCCTTTAGGATGGGTTTCTACTGGGGGGATCTATGAAAATTCATCGTCCATTCCCTCCATACTTATCACTTTCCATATTTATTCCTTTCATATCCCCTATCCTTTTTTGGGAATTGGGATTGGCTACACTAGGAAGGGTTGCACCTTGCCTTGTGGGAAGAGGGGGATAAAGGCCTAGAGGGTAGAAGTAGCTGGTAAGAGTTAAAATCCAATGTTGAAACCTTCAAGATGCTTCACCCAGGGATCCCTGAGAAAGTAGTGATAATAATCTTAGTAAGAAAAGGGGACCCATAAGATAACATAAAGACTTAAGGTACTAGTTGATGGATAGGAGGTCTCATCACGAGCCAACCTATTATGACCATGGGCATGTCGTGGTATGACACTACCATCTATTTGGTCACCAAGCCAGAGTAGTGGTTCTTGGTGGAATAGCCAAGAGAAAGGGGGTCTCATCACGAGCCAACCTTCTCATTTTCGTGAAATGTTTGTGGATAACGTTGTCACCTCTAGTCATCAAGCAAGGACAGTGACCCTCAACTATTTCCTTGAAGAACAAGAGAAAAATATCAAAACAAATAAATATAATAGTAAAAGGAAATATTGGCTAGGAAAAAATTGCATTTATGACAAGGTGCAACTCACCTTCTACAAAGGAACCTACAAGTAATACTTTACATTTCTCTGTTATCACATGGACCCCATGCCCAAATATTTACCCCATGCCACCTCATACACTTACATGACTTGGACTAGATATCACCTGGGAAACACCCCAAAATCAAGAGAGGTTAGCCCAATAGAACACCTTGAGATATTCACCAAACCTCACTTGTCAAATTGCATAATTTCTTTGAGAATTTGTTTGGGTTAAGGGGGGTTTGATGCACATGTTTGGGTAATTTAATTATTGGATGTTATTTGCATGCTATGATCCATGTGACTTATGAACCCCTGGAGGGCATACTTGTTGTTGTAGGACCTTGCCTGGTGGACAGGTGCACATGAGGGAATGATAATCTCAGACCTTCATAGGGCTCAAATCCCACTAATGGATGTTGAGACCCCAGCCAAGGGGCATGATAGGGATTGAAAAATTTCACCGGGAGAAAGAAAGATGTTTCCTTTGGAGGCACCTTGGCAGACCTAGACCCAAGGGATATTTCTTCTCCCACATGGATGTTATCCCTTAAGGCCCTGGACTTCATCATGGATACCCTAGACATCATCCAAAGCTATTCTTGTCATATTGGATGACATTGATGAGGCATTAACACAAGTGGGAAGGGTTTCATGCCTTTGGAGGCCCAACGTTTCACCTTCCCTACCCAGTGTTCCATACTTGGGGCTCAAAATCACCCTATATGGGCATGACGTAACCCCTGTAGTGATTCTTAGATAAAACTTAATTTTATTTTGTCCAGATTTAATATATGTAAAAAATTGGCCAAGTCGACCTAGTAATTATGAACTAAAATCAATTTTAGGTTAAATTTTGTATAAATAAGCAGAAAGTGATATTCATTTCCATCATAACTTGTCCTTGGAGACAAGAGGTCTGAAATTTTCTCCCTATAAGTGTTATTGGATGAAATAGTGAGGCACCACTCTTGTTTAAGGCTTGTATTTGCAACTTGGATCAATTTTTGGAGTTTTATGGTGATGTTGCATGGTATACTCATGATTATTCTTGGTGCAAGTAAGTAGAATCTATATTTTGTCATCTATTGAATGGTTTAAGGTACAATTTTATTTTCTCATACAATTTTATGAAATTGCATGGTGTATTTAATGATTGAAGTGAGAAACTTAAGTTGCTACTTTCTTACTTTTAATTTGCCAAGCTTTCACTAAATTGATATAGTAATTAGTGAAACCCTAGAGCCCTAAATTGCTAGCACTCTAGAGGTTTGCATTTTGTTATTTTTGCATAATTTCTTCTCCATATAAAGGATAAGGAGAGCAAGGTGTTAGGGCCTAGAAATTCCTACATGCTATCACTTTGTCTCTTAAGGAAAAACTCTAGGAGGACTTAAGTTGCTACTCCTCCTAGAATTTTTTCCGCTTAGAGTTTTGTGTATCATCATTAATTTGCAACCTTAGAAGGAGCCTCCCACATTGACACCATTTACCCCTAAGAGACACTAGTCTTCAACCCTTTTTTCTTGACAAGAATCATCAAACTACAATCTCAACATCTCTACCTAATACCCTACTAACCTAAACTAACTTTCTAACCTAGTCTAGGAATACTAACCACTAAGTTGTTTTTGTTGTTATAATCACTGCTACAATCCTCATTTTGTAGCCTATCCAAACTTTTTGACCACTTAAATCAATCCATAAATTGTATAAGGTAAGGTACAATCAACCAAGACTAAGGTGTGCATCAAATTGCCTTTCTAAATAATTTTCTGAAGATTTTTCTATTGTTGTCATTACTTTATTTTGTTTTTGCTACAATTATAATTGGTATCATGTTAGAGTTTACTTCCTAATTGACATATATCTAGAAATTGTGTGAGACAAGTTTTATCATTTCAAGACTTCACAATATCTTGTTATATTGTCTATTCAAGTGCATTTTTTGGATGTTATTACAATTGTCATTAATTAATTATTGTTGCTATATATTTATCACTTGCTTCATACATTGATTGGTAGCAGTCATCTCTATAAACTTGAAGTCTTGTTGAAGCATTCATCATCACTTATTGTTGCCATAACTTTTGTTGTTGTATTGGTAAGGGGTAGGTACACTTTATTCTCCTTCGCTTCATCCAACAAGACTTAAGTATGTTTTGAGTGACCTAGAGAGAGGGGTGGTTAGCCTTACCTTTTCCCTTTCCTCAACCAACTAGGTCTTGGGATGTCTCCCTTGGAGTGAGGTTTTCCTCCTTCTGAAGAGAAAGAGGTACCCTATTGGGGTGATAGTGATAGGGTTACCTCTATGTTATGTCAATCTATTCCTACTTGCCTTAAGGCTTTGGGAATGCATAGATTGCGCGACAACATGATAAAACACTGATGATGGAACCGTGTCGACCACTTGAACTCCACTCTCCAAAGGAATAGTGGGATCGACTGAAGACTAAATCGGATCAACCACTTTATCAACCAATGGTGGGTTGAGAGATAATTTATGATAAGTCGATGGAAGTTTTTGTTGGGGAACAAAAATCTCTTCCAACAGATGTAAAGCCTCATCCATACGAGGGAAAGTGTGATTTTGATGACTTCCTTCAGATAACCTACAAGGAAACTTCAATCTATGTTTCTTACTTCCAACCTGATGATTATCGGTTGATGGGTTGTCGCTAGCATGATTGTAGGCAACTGGTGACATGGTTTGTTGGGAACCCATAGACCACACTTATAAGATCTTGGGAAGACCAGGGAAATCTATAAGAATGTCATCACCCTTAATAAGTCTGCAAGGGTATTTGGGCTTGAGATTTAGTTTGGTAGGCTTGTCACAATCATCAACACTCCCATCCCGATGGACAGTAACTGTTCGATTGTTTCCAACATGTCTTGCAGCGGTTGGAAGTTTGGCCATTTGCTTGTTTTTCTTCTTCTTAATATTCATTTTATTATTCTTCGTATCCACCTGGTTACTAGCTTCATAGATTTCACTAGCCGAAGAAGAAGAAAGGGAAGAACACCTGACAAGTGAAGAAGGTGAAGGGTCAACATGAGGTTGACATTCTTCAGAAGGAGGGATTGCATTTGAATCGCTAAAATAATTCAGGATCACCAGAGTGGAAAATAACCATATCGGTAATCCGATAGTGAATCCAAGTAGACTCAAAGTAGAAATATAAGGAGGACCAATGTTTCCAAAGAAGGAAAAACAAAAGGTTCCCCAGAAAAAAGGGGTCCCTTGATTGTTAGAATCTATAGATGTTTCCATAGACACCAAATCAACCTTATATATTCTAAATCAAAGAGAACATGCTACCAAAGTCCTTAAAAGATAAGAGCAAGAAAAAAAGGAAGTAGGGATCTTCCGAAGATGGGAGATGAGGCCGTCAATGACAATATCAGAAGTAGTTACCCCAAACTCCACTTACAACCCTACCCGATGCAAGTAACCCTCACTTTGTGGGGCCACCCTCCAGGGTTACTTAAAGCATGATGTGACTTCTACCTCAGGTACCACAAGGAACCCCCTTGCATTACAACCATGTAGAATCCTAGGAAAAACAACCATGTTTAACAATTTCACAATGGACAATCGAGCGGATAACCAATTGAAAGTAAATAATAAGCAAATGGAACTAGGAATGGTGGACACAAATACATGACCCAAATACTAAGAAGAAGTGGTGTCACCCCTAGGATCTTCCACTCTTCAAAGCTCCAAAATTTGTTGTAGTCCCACTAGGAAAATAGAAGAGGGGAGATCTCAAACTATCACTTTGCTTGACCTCATGCATAACTCCTATGTAAGAGGAGATCTCTTGAAAAACACCAATTGTTAATACTTGCATTTCAACACTCTCTATTATTCTACAATTTTGTTTAAGTGTTATTGGATAATTTACTCTCCACCCTACAACCAAGGCCCTAAAATCCTAGACTTGTGATCATTTTCTAATAAAGAAAAAGGTCTAGTTGATTTATATTATGCCTTTGTTCCTTTTATGGATATTTGTTACTCAAAATGGATTGCGGATGCAAATTTACTATGATGTGTGACACTTGAATCCAATAAGACTTCAAAGGAAATATGAATTCAATGTAATATTTAACTTTCAATGAAGGTTATCTATAGAAAGGAGAAAGAAGTTTCAAGCAAAGAAACAATTACAAGTTTCAAAGCAAGAAACAAAAATTACTCTTTGAATGCAATAGGTGTCCAATATATGAGTCCAAGAAATCATAGGATACATGATTCATGGCCCTAGCCATGAGGGGTGGGGGGGGTGGGGAGGGGTTAAGAATGAAAGCTCAAAAATGTTAAAAACCATGCAATTTTACACTCTCAAAATGCAAGCTCAAAAAGTTTCACCTACACACTAGTATGAAATCAATTTCTCCTTGTTTAACCTAATATGCAATACAATTAAATTTGCCTTATTAATACTTATTTACTTTCAAATGAAAAGAAACAGTTCAAAGTTGATATAGAAATGAACACGAAGTAAAATGAAAATTCAAACAAACACCCATTCACAAGCTCGAGGGAATCAACTACAAAAATGGCTTTTCACACTAATTCAAGCAATAAAGAAACCACTCTTAAAAATAATTTAAAATCAATGGATCTATGATCAAATTATGCTGCAATAGACCCTTAAAGATTCATAATTGACTTAATGTATCAATAATTACCAAAAAGAAAACTGAAATCACAGGGCTTGATGCATTATATGTCTCCAAGTTAATGAAACAAACTTTAAAAACTAACAAGTAAAAGAAAGTTCTCAGTGAGAAAAAGATAGAAGTTTGATGATTGTATAATCACCAATACCTAGAGCTACTAATAGTCAAATCTATATCCAAGGATTTAGATTAACCTTGAAAGGCTTATGACCTTTTCAAAACTTTATCCAAGACAATATATTACCAAAAGAAAAAAGAGTGATATGAACAACCTTCTCAATCAAACAAAATACCAAGCAATCCAACAAGAAATTGAGGTCTAACTCTGAATAAAAAAGCCAAGAAACATAAAATACAAAGACCAAAAATTAGTGCAGAACCAAGGGTGATGCTCTTGTCACTAAGGGGACAGAGCGTTACTGCAAGAGTGACGCTCCCAAAGACACTGCTAGGGAGCATTGATGATGCTCTGTAAGACACTAGGGGGGAGTGTCACTGCTGAAAAGTGCTCCAGGACAGCTGAAAATTATCCCAGACTCAACAAGAAGCTAATCAAGGATTTTGTAAGATATCTAGTGAAGATGAAAATCCAACATAAATTCAAATAAAAATAGACATTCATCAATCAAAACACAAAAAATGGCAGGGATAAAAACCAAGGAACATTCATTCCCTAGTATGGTCACCAATTTTTGTTGTGAGAAATCTTCCCCTACGGATAGGATACGCTCCCCTTGTCCAAGTTTTCTTTAGCTAAGAAAAAATAATGCAAGTGGACACTAACATCCCTTTATCTTGTCTATTCATACATGAAAACAAGAAGAGGGAAAGAAAAAGAGAGAGCACCTTTTCCGTAGGTTGTCCTCGCAACTCCTTATCACTCCAACATTGGATCCAGTCATAACTCGATTACAATCTCCCTGCACTTCAATAGAAGGATCTTCCTCTTCTACTACTTGTACAAGGTTAGATAAAAATGAATCTAATTATATGAAACAAGCATGATATTCATATATAAACTTAAAAGAGATATAATTATGGGAATAGATCAAGATTATATTAATGAGAAACAAAGGGTAAAACTTACAATCACCTTGATGTGATGCAGATATTCCTCCACACTTCTCCTTTCCAACCCCACTCTTGAATGTATTAATATCAGAATGATGATTCCCTTATGGATTCTCCTCCCCTCTTCACCATGGAAATGCTCTCAATATATAGTATTGAGAGGCTTAACCACCATGGAGAATATCAATCACTAGATCCACTTAATTGGGATCTCCAAGATTTTTAGGGAGAAAATATCTCTCAAGTATTTTAGGGAGAAAATATCTCTCAAGGATTTTAAGGAGGAAATATATCTCAAGATCCACCAAATTAGTATTTTGGCTTGAGAAAATATCTCAACCATCCATGAGACTCTCAAATTCTCCTTGAGATTAGGAAACTAAATGTGAGGTGGATTCTCACACTAAATTAATTTCCTTTTTTTGAATAATAATGAACAATATATGTGCACATAGTATTTTGACCTTCATATGATAAATTTCTCTGCTAACATGTCTAGAGATTATGACAAACACTCCCTCACTAAAGTGTGACAAGTCCTCACTTAGTAGTGTGGGAATTTGGTGTGTAACACAAGTTAGCATACTTTTCCTTGTGATTCTGCTATCACCAAAACACCCTTTCACCTCCACGATCCCAAAATTGCACGAAACTTAAAAGAAATTTATTTTTATTTTCTCACAACAGATTCATGGGTCCCTGAGATTCTCATATCCACTTATCCTACAAACCCGACTGACAATGATACTTAACCATTTTCTAACCTTTTTCTTCCCACATAACACTTGTGCATTTTTCTTCTAATCGAACTCATAGCTTGGCGGACTTGCGGGTTCACACCAAATTATTCTTTCATATCCGCCCCTATCATAAAATGTTTTTAGAGATATATTCAATGTTGGTAATACAGAAGATAATTGTTGTGCAAATCACGAAAAGGTCATTATTATTGGTAGAAATCTTGAGGGACTTTTCCTTCAATGTGCATTAAAATTTCTTCATTGGGAAAAGATTAAGTCATTTTTATCTGGAAAAGTACCTCATTTCTACCAATATCTTCTAATTAATTACACAAATAGTCCACCAACTTCATGGTTGTAAAAAGACGATATTTCTGAGGGGATACAATGAATATTTTTGGATGAGAAGATTATAATTTCCAGTGGTTGAGATCCTACTAGTACTACTCTACATTGACTCTACTTCAAAGAAACAAAAATGTAGTATGTACATCAGAAATTGCTCTTTCTGGATGTGTACCAGAAGTATTCAATTGTAAATAAGTCGTCACCTAGTGTGTTGATAAATCTATCTGAAATCGAAGAGCCATTGAACTTCAAGGAGAATCTCCTATTTCATTAGCACCAGTTGTTTTCGGGAAGATGTTGAAGTTACCAGAGCCAAGTCTTATCTATAAAGGAGAGCAAGGGATTTTCTCAAGAAAAAAAATAATGGGCTCAACCTTCTTCAAGAATATCTTGAATACCCTGTTGCGATGCATATTGGCATAACAAAGATTCATGTTATTTCTTTGAAAAATCCTTATCGAGAAATAGCATGGTTATTCACTAGATTTATTGGTCAATAAAATACGAAAACCATCTCTTGGTTGGCTCTGTACATTTTTTACTTTACAGTTCATGAAAAATACATCTTTGACTGGGGAAAGATTATCTCTATCGAAATTGCTTCCCAAATTTTAAATTTTAAGAAAGAAAAGAAATTCTTCATGGCTTCATATTTAATATTTGTTATTACGTACTTCCATGTTTTCAATGGATTAACAATTGCAAAGAGTGTAGACTGTAAAATTGACCCTGTAACTGTCTGGTACTAGGATCTTTGGAGAAAAAACACCTCCATTTATTTTTATGAAGCACATAATGAATTTGGTATATTTTTCAAGAAAATTCTTTTTGTAGATAACACATCTAGGTTTTCATCAAAGGCAACAACTTTTCTAAATAATAAAGGTACCCTAGAGAAGAGAGAAAATTATAATGTCATTAGAATATTTTTCTCCAAGGAAAGTACTGCTTTTCTCCCTTACTACATTCCAGATAAAATGTTTATCACTGAAGTTGCTAGGTAGTATGGATTTTGGCTTCACTTTTTTCATGAGAAGAGAAAAAGGAAATTTATCCCATTGTCGTGGAATGTCAGAAAAGTTGTATTGAGAAACATAACCAAAATCGATGAATTCTCAACACATTTTGATCATTTGAAATTGAAATATGGAGAAAAAATCAAAGGGTTTGACCCAAGTCATATTTTTGTTGACCACATCCAGTCAATAGGATTTAGTAATGTGTTTACCCAAACAATTATATTTAGGGAAGAAGAGGGAAATACTCAAGATACTCCAGTGCAACCTATTGATGATATTGAGACTCTAATAAGCACTATAGATCAACATAAGAAAAAAGGAAAGGGTCCAAATGAAAAGGGTTCCCAATCTCCAGTAGTTTCACAGAAAAATGTCTTACCCAAGTATAGCGATCAAACAAAAACACATTAGAAAAATATTTTGAGTGGAAATTCAAGTGGAGGAGGTGATAAAAATCCTCCTCAAGGAAAAATGGAAAATCCCCACAAAATTCAAGTAAGAAGGAAGAGAAAGGTTCCCTCGCAAGAAGAGATAGAGAAATAGGTATCTGGAAATGATACAAATAAATTATCTCTTGAGGATATGGATCTTCGAGTTGATATCGAAAATATACATTTCCCTTATGAAGAACAAAGATTACAAGAAACTCAACAAATTATATTTGAAATAGCCGCACAAGAATAAGATTTTTCAGAAGAAGAATCATTTACTATACAAAATGCACTATTTGACAGAGATTCCCGAAATCTAGTGTTTGAAGGAGTAAATCAAAAAAGCAAAAAAGGAAAATAGGAAGATCTCGTTATAAATATGATCTTAGTAAGTTGCCTGCAACTCAAATTTCTAATATACACAAGGTAACCGGTGATGCCTTTGATGTTTCAATTGATGACTTAGTGTTACGAGGAAAATATCTCTATGGAAAGGGGTAAACCACAATAGACGGAAATAATTGCATAAATAAACTCTAATCTCAAGTATGCTATATAAGAAAATATGCTAACAAGACAAGATAAATAGCCTACCTCGTCCAGTCGTTTGATGAAATCCACTGTTGAGCACTTGACTCAAAGAAATACACTTGCAACTTGTCTTCAACAACCAAGAAACACAAGCATATGGTGATAATATATAAAGTTTTCACATTCAACAACATAATCCATCAAAATTCATAACAAATATTCCCATGGAATAACAATTCAAATATTTGCAAGATATTAATTGGATAAGAAAAGAGTATTTCTATTAAAATGCAATCAACAGAAGTGAATGAATTACAAACTTTTGTGTCGGCACAGTTCGAAATCGAGAAACTAAGTCCCTTCCAGCTAGGCCTCCACCACTTCAATCCTCCACCAAAGGCAAGCTCGTATAAGAGACAAAATGTTGTTCTTAATCAAGTAGGGAAGAGCTTGGGGGATGAACAATGTGTTCATACTTAAAAGGACAAGGGATGCACACTCAATATGAAGTGAATAATTTCTCCAGAGTAACTTTGCTCTCAAAGTTGAATTCTTCTCCTCTTTTCCATAGCTTGGATATCGTCCATTTATAGTCTTCAAATGGAACTAAAGGGATGATTCAGAATGTTTCCAGTATATGGAAGGTCAAGGATCATGGATCCCGTGATGTGACATGGAAACCCAACACTATTTTTTAATTTTGGGCACAAAAACCAATGTACATAGACTGTAATGGTGTAACTTGCATATTTTCATGTTGTATAATAGTTAGGGAACATATATGTGGAAAAATATTGTTTTTATCCCTGGGATTTGCAAAAAGGAACTTCAAGTCTGCATAGGGAAATGGAAAAAGGCCTTCTGAGCAAATTTTCATAGGGTGAGGAAAATCTTGATATAAAAGATATCCCCTAATGTGTGAGGTCAGAGGAGTATATGCGATGGTTGAAATACATTATGATACCCATAAGTGGAGTAATGGAGACTCAGCTAGAAGAACTAGTTGCTCATGATTAGAATATTACAAACTTTGTTGACTTTGCACACATGGTTGCCAATTTGAATTACACTATAGATCCATGTGAAAATATACCAAATAGATGTTCATGACCATGAGTAGGAAATAAAAAGGTGGCTATATGCCAAAGGTTTTCATAGTCATGAACACGGCCCAGTAAAACCAGTCTCAAAATCAATCTGAAGATATCTGTATACAATGGAGTATAATATGATCTCCCATGATCACTGAAGTTGCATAGGTACTAGTCCAGTGAAATATAGCAATAGCTCAGGAAAGCTGCGACTATGAACTGATGTATTCAAGTATTATACATGATCTGCCAAAGGTACAAGTCTACATCATGTGAATAAAGGAGTTGAGGTAGAAAAACACAATGCGACTTCATTTGATAACCGATCATTAAGGTATACTGTAAACAAACGCAAGACAACCTACCGATATTGAAAGTAGGTATAAAGGCACCTAGTACATTATTACAAGTGTGAATAAAGGTGTTGAGGTTGAAAACTTGAAGAATCCACCAATCAGGGAACATTGATGTATTCCCAACTATCGATGGCGGGAGAACCTACCATTAATGACTACAATTCTCTAGGTACTCATAAGACTCTAGGTCTCATTTCCAGAATAGATGTGTTGGATTCGATGGAAGGAGACTCGTTGAAAGGAGAGAATCGAGGCATATCTCATCATTCAGAACAAGGTACAAAGAAGGAGCTTCATGATTTGGAGGAAATTGGAAGAAGAACATGTTCATGAACCAACGACCCTGTGCATATTTCGTGTGTTCTAGATGCAAGCGGGGCATGAAAAAGACCCTCTGAATAGAAGCCAATAAGGAAAATTGTTGACAAAGGAGAGGCAACCACTAATAAGGCTAATGGCATCCAAGACACTGCATGAATCCCAATGTGTGAATATATTTCTTGTTGTCGAACATAAGGGAAACCCGCTAGTCACCGACCAATGATGAAATGTCAACTGTTGGGTTCAATGTTACCTACCAATGTTGAAAGTAGGACCAGGGTACATGATAGGAATACATTTTCATGTAATTCTAAGACATACTAAGGGTATGGCGGACATGCAAAGTCAATATTTCTAAGGAATGGTTGACATAGGTTGATAGACATCCTTTGAACAAGAGCATGATACATATGTGTAAATGTGTTGAACCTACACATAATAGATCTATCTAAACAATAATGCACACATTTGCAGAGAGAATTGGAAAAAGAAGAAGAAGGAGAGAAAGAATGGAAGAATTCTCATAAACCGTTATGAATAATGAATAATTTACACATGATATACCCTGTATAACTCAATGATTTAGACTTGAGTTGAACCAAGTGACCATAGTGGTGGTATAGAGTGATGTGGACACACACCAATAGTTACAAGAGTGAACTGCCACCTATTCTAGTCTCTCAGGCAGTTACGGGAGTGAACTGCCACCTAGTTGAGTTAACTAGTCAACTAGTCTTCAGTTAACTGACTGAACAGAGAGTAGTGAGGAGTTAACTGAGGGAATCAAGTCTAATTCACCACTCTGGTGATGGTACCAAGGAAATGATGAATTAGCATGGTGATAATCCCAATGTTGCATGGTGATGATCCTGATGCAACATCTAAACTCAACTCAACTAGTCAAACTAAAGTGTCAACTGAATGAGAATATTCTCAAGGTGGAATATTCTCCCCTAAAATATAGGAGACTAGATAATGACTAATTATGAATAATAAAAAAGGAATAACCTTAGGAAAAATAAATCCTAGGTGTCTGTGAAGTAACTCCAACACCCTCCCTGAACATCACTATGGTGAAAATAAAGATTGGATCCTGGCAACGAGGCCATGTTAGGTACCCAAGTACAAAAGATAAACTGAAAATAAATTGAGGAAAGAGGGAAAACCTCATGAGAAAAAAACCCCCTCAAGGTACGATGTATGTAAAAAGAAGAACTACAGTTGCTAGACAATTGTGTCCTTCACTCCAAGACAACCTCACAGAGAATGGAATTTCTGTTCAGTGAAGGTCTTGGTGAAAATGTATGTCATCTGTTATGCTGAAGGACAGAATTGTAAGTCGATGATCCCCTAGTGTACCAAGTCCCGGATGTAGTGCATGTGGATCTCGATGTTCTTTGTCCGCTACCTCTAAACTAGATCTCTGCATAACTTCAGAGTGCTCTGGTTGTCACACCAGATGATGATTGGCCGATGAAACTGAATGCCCAAGTTAGTGAGAAAATATTGTAGCCACATAGCCTAAATGGTTATGTTAACTACCCCTCTGTACTCTACCTTGACTGAAGATAGAGCAATGGTAGTTTGCTTCTTGCTCGACCAACAGATAGGCCCAGAAACAAGACTAAGTGAGTAACCATATGTGGACTTGTGATCAATTCTATCGCCAGCCTAGTCGAAATTAGTAAACCCAATGAGATCTAATGTAGAGTCTATTGCATAATGAATCCCAAAGGTGATGGTGCCCTATACATATCGAAGGATACGCTTTGTAGCTTTCCAATGTAGCTCATGCAGCTCCTGCATGAACCTGGAAACTATGCCAACTATATATGAGAGGTCTAGTCTGGAGTGTGTGAGATACAACAAGCTACCCACTAGCTGTTCGTACAGTGTGTTGTCAACCAGTGGAGTCTCCCCGCCATCCTCAAGTTTGACTCCTGATAGGAAGGGAGTCGGAGTAGACTTGCAGTCTGTCATGTGAAATCTCTCAAGGAGATCTCATGCATACTTGGCTTGAGACAGTTTGATGCCTGATGCATCCTAACTGATCTCAAGTCCAATGAAGAAGTGTAGCGGACCCATGTTTGTCATCAAAAACTTGTCATGAAGAATCCTCTTGACTGCAACAATCGCTGAAGTCGAGAAACCGGTGACCAGCAAATCATCAACATACATAACTAAAAGTAAAAGTGAATCAGACGTCCTGAGCATATATACATTCAGGTTTGATTTATAACGTACAAAATTATGTGACAACAGGTAGGAGTCCATCTTGGCATACCATGCCCTCGGAGCCTGCTTGAGGCCATAAAGTGAATTCTTCAGTCGACAGACCAAAGACGAGTCCTGTATAAATCCCTGGGGTTGCTCCATGTAGATATCCTCAGAGAGATCACCATGAAGAAATGCATTCTTCACGTCCATATGATGGACTTCCCATCCCTTGGTTGCCGCAATGGCAAGGGCCAATTGAATGGAATCCATCTTCACTACTGGAGCGAAGGTCTCATCATAGTCAATACCATGAACCTACTGAAATCCTTTGGTGACAAGCCTGGCTTTGTATCTGTTGATCCGTCTATTTGTTGTGCTCTTGGTCCTGTAGACCCATCTGCATCTGACAAGTTTCCTCCTAGAAGGAAGGGGAACCAAATCCCAAGTCTGGTTCTCGAGGAGGGAGTTGTACTCCTCCTACATGGCAGATTCTCAAAAGGGATTTACAGCAGCCTCGCCATAAGACTATGGATCTTAAGACTGAACCAAGAAAAGATGCCTCGAAGGGAATGGTTCAGTGGAACTAAGTGCAATAGGAGGCTCCTCGAAATCAGATCGAGTCCTCCTAGTATCGGCTGGATCACCAATGAGATCCCCTGCATCCTAAAGAGTAATCTATGCCCACTTGGGCCTCTGCTCTAGCTCTGCAACTGCATCTATTTGCTCTGACTTTGCATCTGACTGTACTGACTCTAAATCTAAATCATCTGAGTCCTATGAATCAGAGCTCTCATCTGAAGAAGAGTCAGCATGTGCTTTTTCATCATCTTGAACATGTGGAAGAGTGAAGGTGTTTGCATGCGGCTGTTGAGGTACATGCGAGACACTTTCCTCGAATTGGACACTACGCTCAATGATGAGATGGTCCAAGGAAAGATCAATAAGTCGATATCCCTTCACACCATCGGGGTATTCAAAAAAAATTCACTCAATGCTTTGTGGATCAAGTGCCTTCCTATTTTCAGAGGGAATCTGGGCCCATGCACGTGAACCAAAAATGCGAAAGTGGGTCACTTTCGATTTGAGGCTGCTCCAAGCCTCGCAGGGGCTCTTATCCTTGAAAGATCTATGAGGAGATATATTTTGGATATATGTTTCACAGTTAAGTGATTCGGCCCATAGTCTATGTGGTAGTGACTTTGCATGCAACATGCAAGATGCCATCTCCTTTAGAGATCGATTTTTCTGCTCAGCAACTTTGTTTTGTTGCGGAGTATAGGGAACTGTGCACTGCAATTGAATCCCTACCTCATGGAAAATATTGTGGATCTCATGATTCACATACTCCCCCCCATTATCAGTTTGGAGGACTTTGATCTTCTTTTTGGACTGTGTCTCAACCAAGGCTTTGAAATCTTTGAGGTGTTGAGAGACCTAGGAGTTTTTCCTGAGAAAGTAGATCCAAGTAAAATGTGAGAAATCATCAACAAAAATGAGAAAAAACCTCACTTTGTTGACGGATGGATGTAGAAAAGGACCCATAAGGTCACTATGGATCATATATAAAGGTGCAGAAGCTCACTGAGACTTTCCTTTGTCGAATTTCTCTTGAGGGTGTCTTTCGAGAGCACATCCCTCACATACTCCCTTGGAGAAATGGATGTCTGGTAGACCATCAACTAATTTGTGCTTGCTAATTTGTTTCATGTATCTAAAATTCAAATGTCCAAACCTTTCATGCCATATCCTACTACTTTCATCAGCATGAGTAAGTAGTAAAGCAGAATCAGGTTTAATGAATTCAGAAAATGTATGCAATCTAGACTGATGATTTACCTCATCGGTAGCAACCTTGGAGTTGGTTTGCATGTCGTAGATGTCCATGGAATTTGGTGTGAAGAGGAATTTCTTTCCGGTGCCAGAATTCGTCATCTGATACAAAAAGAGAAGGTTGACAAAAAACTTGGGAACATGCAACATGTTCTCGAAGCTTCCGTTGGTGAGTTCAATCCTTCCTTTGCCGGTGACTTCGACAGGAGAGTTGTCCCCCATCAGAATAGGAGGAACTTTGAATGCATCTAATGAAGAATAGACTGCTTCTGAGGCAGCCATGTGATGTGATGCTCCTAAATCTATGATCCAAGCATCAAGAGAGGAGTTGATGGCAATCAAGGCATGGCTAGAATTGCCTTTATTGGAATTCAGATCTTCTGGCTTCTTTTTCTTTGCACCCTCGAGGATGCGATATCCAAGGTTGTTTTGCTGAAGTATTTGAGACATCAGATCTATTTTCTTTTCCATGCATGCGGATTATAAATGGAATCCTTTGTGACAGTATGTGCATTTCTCTCATTTTCTTCCCTTTTCTCCTTTGGATCTGGAGGCATCGGTGAAGGTTTTTGTGTACCCTTCCTTCTTTGTATGTGCATGAGATTTCCACTTATATTTATATTTAGATTTCTGATATTTGCGGCTGCCATCATGCACAGTGAGTGCATGCGCCCTTGGGCCTTTGATTGTGCCCATGTTGTTGAGCTTGTTTTGCTCTTTTGTCAAGGATTCAATAAAGTCCTCAAGAGAAGGCATCTTCTAGGTAGCTCCAGAGGAGAATCTGGCAGTATGGAATGTAAATACGAATACAGAAAATTTAGGACCAAGCTTGGAGAGAATGGTGAGAGCCATTTTTTTCTCCTCTGTCAATTTATCAACCCCGCAAGCTTTGAGTTGCGATAGTAAATCCTTGAATTTTGTAAAGAAATCTTGGATATTGTCAAAGCTTTTTGGATCCAATGTGAGCAGCTCCACCTCCAGCATGTGTTCCCTCATCTCATCCTATTTTCCAAATATCCCTTCCAAGATGTTCCAAGATTCATTGGGAGTCTCACAGGAAGATATATGAAAAAGGAGATCAAGAGAAATAAGACTGCAAATTGTTCTGAGTACCTCATCCATGCGATTTAAGTACTTGGATTTTTCTATGGATGATGTCGGTTCTGTATTCGTATTCATGGTTAACCTATACAACCCTCTATATCGGAGATGTATGGATATTTTCTCCTTCCATGCAAAATAGTTGTAAGGTGTAAGAATGAATTCTTTTTGGAATTCCATTTTTCTGTTGTCTTCAATCTTTTGTATCTGCAAACAAATTTGGTGTAGATTTTGCTTAGTAGTCCGTCAGATATGATACCATGTAAATGTGTTGAACCTACATAGAATAGATCTATATAAACAATAATACACACATTTGTAGAGAGAATTGGAAAAAGAAGAAGAAGGAGAGAAAGAATGGAAAAATTCTCATTAACCGTTATGAATAATGAATAATTTACACATGATATACTTTGTATAACTCAATGAGTTCGAATTGAGGTGAACCAAGTCTCCATAGTGGTGGTCTAGAGTGATATGGACACACACCAATAGTTACGGTAGTGAACTTGTACCTATTCTAGTCTCTTAGGCAGTTACAGGAGTGAACTGCCACCTAGTTGAGTTAACTAGTCAACTAGTCTTCAGTTAACTGACTGAACAGAGAGTAGTGAGGAGATAACTGAGGGAATCAAGGCTAATGCACCACTTTGGTGATGATAACAAGGCAAGGTCGAATTATCATGGTGATGATCCCAATGCAACATCTAAACTCAACTCAATTAGTCAAACTGAAGTGTCAACTGAAAGAGAATATTCTCCAGGTGGAATATTCTCCCCTAAAATATAGGAGACTGGATAATGACTAATTATGAATAATAAACAAGGAATAACCTTAGGAAAAATAAATCCTAGGTGTGTGTGAAGTAACTCCAATAGAAGACTCTCGCAACATAGAATCAATGATGAAAATTTGAGATGCAGGAGGCATCAATCAAACTCTCCATAGGGACTGGAAGAGTAACCAGTGGGGGGAGTAATCTCTAAGTAACGAGCTTAGCTTCCTAAGGTCGTTCTAAACCTAAAATTCTGAAAACAAGTGGACTTAAAAGTTTTGTGCTATGTTCAAAGGCGACATGACTGCTACCAATATAAGATAATATTCCTTTCCCGCCCGTTTTGTTTTTTTCTTCATATTCAAATGAATGTTATGATACAAAGGAGGAAATGAGTATCACAAGTAAGTAGCTAGTTCTAGTGGTGGAGCATACCTTTGCTCAATGTAAGGAGGTTCATGTGGGAGATGGACACTTGGGGGAATTTTTCCTTTTGGGTATAGGGTGTCAAGCTACAAAGGATATAAATAAGGCTCTACTTAGCTGATGATGCAAACTGCTGAGGTAACAGGATTATAATGTGAAATCGAGAACCAGCAATAGGCTCAATACTGAAAGCAAGAGAATGAGATGCAATTACAACTTAACGCCAAAAAATGTCCTTTTTTCATAATCTTAGTCTACTTTGTTTGAAAAAGGGGTAAAATTACACCAAATAGACGTCCTTTCAAATCCAATTTACGAGTGTGAAAGAGACAAGTTCACTCAACAATCTTTTCACTTTTTGAGAGAATCAGAAAATAGATTAAACCAGACTCATTGGGAATCCTCTATGTATAGGTCACCATGATTATGAGTAATAAATGAGGCTCAAACATAAAGTCATGTATTAGCTACAAGAGACTCTTGATCCTACGGACAAAAATCTCTGCAGGGGAACTAAATGGAGTAGGGGATCTAACTAGGGTACCCATGTTTGGTAAGTCTCTACCATTCAATAACGACACTTATAGTTTCATATAGAAGGTTTTTTGTCGCTATTAAGTGGGTTCGTACCTAAGGCATTTGAGCTACAGTCATAGGATGATGAAAGGGTGCATATTGGATTGGTGATCTATCCTATATGATGGTTAACGAAAATAGCTGTCCAAAGTTACGAACGAGTGACATGCTACTGAAAACCACAAGAATCCCTGGATAAAACCACCAACACCAACTCCATCCATTGTCGTATTAGTCCATTAGGCAAAAATATTAAACAAAACTATGTAAAGTGGGTAAATTTTTTCTATAAATAGTAAAAAAAAAACAATTTTACTATACCATTTGTATTGTTTACCCAAATAGTGCATTTTGGACCAAATTGACCCCGAATTTCAATTGTTGATTGTGGGAGCTACGATCAACGGAATCAACAACCGTCTGGACTAGGTAAATCATCTTACTCCTTTTTTTTATTTCTAGTGGATTAAAATTTTCAATTTCGTCTCCTTTTTTGAGTATTTTAGGGTGCAATTTAGAAACTAAGGTATACGCGGGCTATAGATCATCTAGTCGCATATACGCATACATATATGTGACTGTTTGTAAAATAGCCAACGTATAAGAATCCCTATATGCAACTGTGTAAACTATGGCTCACGTACATGTACGTGGATAAGGTTTTTAAATTGGTGCTAACTTAAAAAATGGTTTGAATCTTGCAGGGTAGTGCTAGAGTGGAGAGAAAGAGAACATGAAGAGGTGGATGTTGCAGTGAAGAGAGATCTAGGAGTCTAGATGGCCTTAAAAATATGTGGGCTATATAATTTTTGGGCTCTCAAAGGTATGAGGGCTCAAGTGATACCGCTTCAGCCGATCATGAACTACATGGATCCAGATACCGAGACCTTCAACCTTGATGGACAACCATTGAGGATTGAAGTTGAGGAAATCTACTGCTTGACGGGATTGTCACATTGGGGTGAGGTGGTCAACCTCAAATCTCGGGGAGCTTGGAGTGGCATGAACATAGAGGATTACATAGCCACTCATTGCATTGCAGGGACCGAGAAGGTAGGGATCCAACTCCCAATCAGAGTGATCAATAATCTGAGTCTCAAGATTATTGTCCTAGTGTTGACACAGATCACAGGGTTGGCCTCTTTGCACCAATAATTGAGGCCACTCATGTTCTATTCAGTGGAGTGATTGCAACCCACGGTTTATGATTGGTGAACCTCACTATTGGCCAACATGAAGAGCCAACTGACAGACTACAAACTGGGTAGAAAGAGAAACTTTGGGTTCGCGTCTATCTTGTGTATTTTTTTCTTAGAATGGGTTCTAGAATTGGGCCCTAGAGTTGAGATTGTTGTGCATGGACCTCGCGATCCAGCCATGGCATGGTGGATTGAGGTGATGAGGTAGTAGGGGGGTAGGGTGCCAATACCCTACAACGATGAGTTTTTCTTCTGGTGGAGTCGGTAGGTGATGGCTCTGGAGGACTAACCTTATGCATGGATTGACTTCAGAGGAGATATGGACATGCCATTACCACCAGGTTCCGCCTACCGAGACATAGGTATTCCAAAGTTTTTGAATATTTCATTTTTTTGTAATTTTGTATAAGAAAACAAAAATATTTTTGGATGATGTCAAGTACTAACTAAACATGTATGTGACACAAATGTGGGTCCATGACGGCCGAACAGACTTCCACGACACTGACGGAGGCACCGGGGGGATGAACCAATGGGAGGGGATGTTGATAGAGTTATTCAAAACATGCAGGGCAACCTGTCTCGTTTGATGCAGAGGATTCCCGTGATTTAGGTAGAGGATCTATTGGAGGCGATGTAGCGACAGGTGGTAGGTGTGCCCCATTATTGAGTACAACTCTTTCGATGTCTCACAAATGCCATAGTATGTTATCATGACACTCATCCTGTGCCACAGGCGTAGATGTCGTGATTACTATATGATCGACCATATATGTATTTTGAGGGTGTGAGCCCCAATTTTGTACTATAACATCATATTTTTTGGAGAGATGAAATATATAAAAACATTGATCTTCGACTTCACTTATATTACAATGTGTACATTGATGAAAGTGTTTTCTTTGCTTTAGTTATGTGACAAATGTCAAACTAAAAAAAAAATAGCATATGCATCAAATCCATCAGATACATAATTAGCATATGATAAGTAATAAAATCAAAATGTCGTTCCAACATTCGTACCCATAAGAATCATCGAAGTAGAGTAGGGTCTTGCACACAGTAACTGTCATTCAACTAACATACTACTAACTGGGATTCTAGGTGAACTTCTAAAGAGTGAATACCATGCGAAATGGCGTTACGTAAAAGTTCTATAACATATCTATACTCAGCCACATTATTCATGGATGGCCCTAGGAAAATTCCACCTAAAGACACCAGTAGACCCTCGAGTGAGTAAACAACCCAAGCGGCAGAAGCCAAGTTCCATGTATGATGAATGGCCCCGTCTGCGAATCCTAAGTAGACTGAAGACTCCATTGACATCTGAAAAACCAAGGGAAAACTTGATAAGCAAGCTGAATATAAAAATAAGGGAAGATATATATATACTAAAATACATTAGTATACAAAGAGTTATGCCCAAGATTGGGGCTCAAGCATAATATATTTTCAAATAGAGCCCATTCTTGGGCTCAGCCAACATGTTCCCTTCATAATATTCTAATTCATAGGCTTCTTTTTCTAAGACACATCACACAATATAGGACCGTGCCACATGGGTTTGAACTTGACTTCCCCCAGTGGTTCTTTGTCTTGGTCATGCAAAAGGATCAAGTCACCCTCAACATATTTCTAAGGACAGAAAGACTTATCATATTATACCCTGAGATGTCTTTTATTCACTTCGATTGTTGTGACGATGTCTCGACGTTGCTCATATAGACTCTCTAGGTGTACGAGGTGTTGTTTGACATCGGAAATGTTAGGTAGGAGTGCAATTGCCAATATAAGAGAAGGGATTTCACATTCAATAGGTAGGATCTACTCCACACCGTGTACTAACTGGAATAAAGAAAAATTGGTGTAATTATTAACCGAGGTTTGGTATTTCCAAAGTGTTGGGTAAAGCATGATATTCTAGTCAGATTTTCTCTGGCTGATAGTTTTCTGCAAAATGGTCTTGAGAGACTTGTTCATGACCTCTACTTGTCCATTTTCCTAGTGGTAGTAAGGGGAGGAATGACCATGTCTAAACCCCATTTTTCATGTTAATTCTTTCATCATTTCATTCTGAAAGTGACTTCCATGATCAGTGACAATCTCACTCAGGATTCTGAACCTGGCTATAATTTGATTGAATATGAAGAAATCAATAGTCTTACCATCGGATTTGACTATAGGCATGGCCTTATCCCACTTAGTAAAGTAGTATACGACCACAATAATCTGTTGATTTCCCCCAGCCGAAGTTGGGTTGCAATCTACAAAATCCACCCCCACTTAGTGAAGCGACCGATGGTAATGAATGGATGGAGAGGGTTTGGATGTGAGCGCATCTTCCGAGTGAACACTTGGTAGGGGTGACTGTTCTTAACCTCTTCAACGCAATCTTTAAAAATAGAGGGCCAAAAATAATCGGCTCGCAAAATTTTTTGGGTTGTCACAAGCTCGGATATATGACCACCACAAGCCCCATTGTGGTAGTCGTTTAGAAAAGACTCAGCTTCTTCGTGAGTCAAACAATGATGCAATATATTGTCTACTCCTCGGCGATATAGAGTGTCACCGACGATAAGGTAGATCTTATCTTGGTATCGTATACGTCGTCAGTCATCTCGCGAGAGATGTTGAGGGAACTTCAAAGTTTCAAGATAGAAAAAAATATCTCCATACCAAGGGTCTGACGACGAGACAAGGAGAATATGTTCATCCATAAATGAATCAACATGAATAACATCCTCATCTAATCGAGGGAAGTCAGATATTAAATCTACAAAAACTAGTGATTTTTTGGACTTCGCAGAAGCGAAATCGAGATCAAATTCTTTTAGAATGAAAATCCATTTATTGTACTTTCCCTCTATGATACGTCTAGTAAGGAAGTATTGAAATGGATTGACATTGACAACTACAGTAGTTTTGCAAAGCAATATATAGTGTCGTAATCATTGAACTGTGTGAACAAAAACCAAAGCTAGCTTTTCAACATGAGAATATTTGAATTCAGGGTCGACTAAGTTTCGACTAACATAGTAAATGACATTCTCACGGGTCTCATCATCCTCCTGAACCAATACCATACCAATCGTCTCTTCAGACGCGGTGAAATAAAGAAAGTAATATCTATTGTACTCTGGAGAGTTCAGCAAAGGCGTCGATACCAAGGATTTCTTCAAAGCAGCGAAAGATTCTTGGGATCATTCATCCCAGATAAAAGGAGTGTCCTTCTTTAAGAGACACAAGAAACCCTTAGTAATATTGGCATAGTTCACTATAAACTGTCATAAAAAGTTAGCTTTACCCTGTAAACCTTGAAGTTTACGAATAATGCGCGGGGGAGGCAATCGAAGTATTCCCTCAACCTTTAACAGATCTACCATGATCCCAGTCTCAGAGACTAAAAATCCTAGAATTTGACATGACCTAAAACAAAATATGGATTTATGAGGGTTCAGACAGATGCAATAATGGCGACATCTTTCAAAAACTAGTCAAAGGTGTTTAGGGTGATCCACTCTCTTACGGGAGTGAGTAGCGAGATCATCGAGATAGGCTTCCACTATATGCTTGAGATTGTGAAATGCGAAGGTCATAGCTCATTAAAAGGTTGCTCCGACATTCTTAAGGCTGAAAGGCATATTTCAATATGAGAATTTACCCCAAGGTAAAATAAATGTCGTCTTATGCTGGTCCTCGGGCTTAATCTGAATTTGGTTATAACCTGAAAATCCATCAATAAAAGAAAAAAAGTTTCTTTCTGCACATTCATTGAGAATATGATCAATGAAGGGTGTCAGTAAGTTGTCTTTGGGATAGACCTTATTCAGGTCATGAAAATCCATGCATAGGTGAATGGTTCCTTTCTTTTTATTCACAGGAACGGGATTGGATACCCATTCAGTCAAGGGAACCGGGTAGATAAAGCTAGCGTTAAGAAGTTTTTCTACCTCTACCTTAATAGCAGAGGCCTCCCTAGGATTGATAGCTCTAACTCGTTTTTGAATAGGCTTAGCATCTAGGTAGTTTTTAATCTCATGTTCGAAAATTCAAGGGTCGATTCCCAAGATCTCTTCATATGACCAAGTGAATACATCACATAATTCTTTGAAGAGCTCGACATAGATCATAATTTCTTCCGGCTAACAGTCCACATTAATGTATACATTTTCAACCTTGCCAGGAATACGAGAGATATCGATCATGATGGTAGGAGAGATACTCGCCATGTTTCCTTTGGCATAAATGTTGTGTGTATCAAGTGGAACTATGATGTGACCGACTATCTCACTCAAGGTAGATCTAAAATCATCTTGTTCGATTATGGAAATATCTAGGGGAAAATAAGAGCGATGGTGCATATCATCCCATGGCCTGTCAGGACCATTCATGGCCTCTACGATAGCTTCATCTGAAGTTAAAGACTCATCGAGGCATTCATGTGAACAAGATGATGAAGTGTCCCACACGGGCTCTAGAACAGGATCCTCCTCGTCTGTCTGCAAGGTAACGGGATCTAGATCGGTGGAAGAGTCAAGAACAACTTGATACACTATCTTTGTTTCTAATAGTGGCATGACCATTCCAATATGTGACTGACCTTCACAAGATGCGGTCGAGGAAGGTAGGGTACAAGGATCGTTAAAATACAAAGTGCGGAAAGGAACAAACCTCTTTGACGAAGCAGGCCTACTGGACATGGCGTATATATGATGAATCGGTGCCATGAAGTCGAAGGTAATCGTAAGGGATGAATACATTCTGACATTGATATTCTCATTTGTCAGTTGAGAATTGTTGATCATGGGGATCGGCAGCCCAACCGATGCATTGGGTCTAGCATAAGCAAAGGACAACTGGTTGATTTTTATGATCTTCCCATCGTGAGGAAAGCAAAGAGTGCGGAAGACAGATGATACAATTTCAGTCGTAGCATAATTCCAATTGCGTCCTAGTAACAAGATATAGTCGAGGGGCACATCAACCACCTTGACATCCACCTCTACCATCTTCCCATCCAATTGGACTAGGAAGGAAGGAAGAATAACGTGAGGGTGGAAGGAATTACCGTCAAAAGAAGTCAACATGGTTGGATATTGAGAAAGGGTCAGAGCGTCGAGGGCTTTCCAATAGACCAGGGACATCACACATGTTCCAATGCCTTCATCAACAACAATATGTTTGATGGTATACTTTGAGTAACCCACTTGGATTTGGAATGCCACATGGTAATGCAAGCAAGGCTTTACATCCATGACGTCAAACTTGATAACTTTAGAGCCACAAGGATCTAGAGCTCCTAACGTAGATAGCAAGGCATTCCTCTATGAAGAACATGTCTGGAGTACTTCCAGAGCCGACATCACACAAGGGGTTTGACCGAGGTCTTCAACAATAGAGTAATTTTGGGCAGCTCTAGCATTAGGATTGTGGGTAGAGTGCTTGAGTTCTCCTTTCGGAATACAAGGCAGGGGGATTTGGTTTTTCGATCTGTAAAGGCATCTTCGGAGGAGGGGGAGACTATAGACTAGGTACAGTTTGTGGAGAACTGTAATCACGAGACTGAGTGGCTACATTAACCTCATATTTAACCATATTGATGCATAGACAGTCACCATCTTGCGTCATTGGGTTTTGACTCCCACTCGTCGCATTTACGACATTCGAGGAGCTCGAGGTCATGTGTTGATTATGTGGAAAAGGATTAGTCAGCACAGTGGGCGGTAGAGATAAAATCCTCTCAACTTCTACAAGTTTGGGGCATAAGTGGGTAAGGTGGTCGTCTGTACAAATATTGCAAGGAAACTTCACCTTCCACCTTTCTTTCTTTCCCTCACCAAATTCGACTTCTCATTATTACCGTTTTCCTTGGGTTTATTACTATTCTTCCCACCCTTATGATTGTTACCACGTTCTTTCTTTTTATTCCCTCCCTATTGTTGGTTACCATTCGGGTTAGTCAATGATTGCACATAATGTACATTCGACAACTGAGTGGGAGTGGAGGACACAGATGAAGCTAGCCCTCCTACATACTAGTTTAGAGACAACTCTTTCAACTAGATTGTCACCATGTCTGCAGATATGACATTGGCAGAGCCTACAATGCCATCGGTATGAGGCCCAGGCTTTTGTCTAGGGTCATAGTTTGACCTCGGTGCGTCTAGAAGAATCTCGTATAACATCCCAGATTGAGCATATATAAGATCTAATTGTTGGGCTTTAAAAATCGCTTCTTCCTCAGATGTAACCCCAAATGTAGAAACATCCTTCGAAATATAAGTCTGTAGAGACTTAAGGAACCACTCTAGCAGGAATTTTGTGGGTATGTATGCCTTGATCAACCTCTTCTATCTACGCCACTCTTGGATATGATCTGAGATATGGGTGGCTTTGTCTTGATGGAAGGCTGACAAAAGTTCTATGTTATCATCGTAATGAACTAACAATTGGAAGTGGTTGAGGAATAATAAAACCATCTGATTAAAAGTTTTGTATGTCCCCCTTGGTATCTCTATATACCATTTTGCAGTGACCCCTGTGAGGGTGCGTTAAAACAATCTTAAACGAATAGAATCGTCATTAAGGGAGTTCAAAGAGCACCAAAGGTGAAAAGTAGTGACGTGATCACTAGGATTGTCACCAGTCTTGCCTTCAAATTTTTTAATATCCGAAGGAAGCTTGGTGGGGACGGGGGGCCATGTTGGATCATGACACATAGGGTCATTCATCAATATAGACAAGTCTGGCAGATTGAGCATGGCTAGAAAAGGGAGACGGGGTTGTGACATCTGGCCCCAAGCTCCCTAGAAAGATTGTTGTTGGGGAATCACATCCCATCTAGGGTTCTAGTATGCACTATGGCCTTGTACAGGATTGTAAGACCCTTCTACAAATTGATTCATGCGGGGTTGGTTGGGCACCATTCCAGTAGGAATGTTATGATGAGGGTTGTTAAAACTTCCCACAGCTGGAGTGGCTCCAGGTTGGGGGTTTCCCAAGTTATGAAACTGACCTCCTCTAGGTGTGAATCCGGAGGATAAAGGTGGATTCATCATGCCAAAGATGTTGGTCATAATCAGTATAGAGGAGGTAGGTGTAAAGGATAGACTATAAGTAGTAGCTTGTCTGTCGGGTTGGCTACTCCATCTAGGAGCATTAGGACTAGGATTAGACCCGGGGTGAAAAGGAGGAAGGCCTCCAACTGTAGGATTTGTTTGTGGGATATGAGCACCACCAAATGAAAATGGAGTATCTGGAGGATCTATGTCCCTGAGTCCAATACTTTATTCGGATTAGATGCTGGGATGGAGGATGAAAATTGCAATGTGAAATTTGACATACCATAATAAAAAGGGCTAGAGGTTGTAGGGATGGACTGAATATTGTGGCACGTTGAGTGACAAAGGGACCCAAAAGGGTTCATGGATATAGGTTGAGCATTCACTATAGGACAGACATGAGTGATGATATGAACCTTCGACACTACAACCATTGTGGTTGAAGGTGTCGAAGGAGTACCGTTAACTATAGTGGGTATGGGAGTTGAAGGACTCCCAGTATCTTTCTGACTCGATTCAGTACTCATCCTTATATGATCACAAGTCTGGTAAGTGGAGGTGTGTGTACCACATTTGATAACTTTACTCCTTTTAGAAGGAAAAGACTCAATATGTGGTGGTAATTGTAAAAAGCGGTGAGACGTGCGGGGAAGCTGGTCTGACTCCATGATGAATCAAGACTTGAGATATAAAAAACAAATCCTAAGGACAAATAGTAATCAAAGAGAACACCAAAATAAAATGAACAAAAGGCCAATATGCACACAAACAAGATAAAGTGGTTGAAAGGGGCCTCCCTCCCTTAAGTAGGAATGCCTCGCCCAAGAGGGGCCTGAGACTCCTTGCAAAAGATCGGAGGTATTAGAATGAGTTATAAGGGCCCTCGTGGGCTTAACAACTAGTCGGTTAGATCCCCCCAGAGAGGTTATCCTCCATAAAGGTTGAGTGTTGTCTGACCCTTATCTAACCCAGGGTACTTGCAGAATAACCCTTGCAAGTAACCTATGTGGTACTTATGTCAAGCAACTAAGCAACCATGGTATAAACGATGCACATGCAAATAGTCGTAAGTCAGGTCTACCATATGGGAAGGGTAACAAAGCCCTAAGCCTTGAAAGAACCACCTCTCACAGAGGTAAAGATACTAGCAAGATCCCCATATACGAATAGATACCTAGAAATATATCTGACGCTAAGAAGGTATTAGGGGGATATCCCCTCAACCAAACTCACATGACCTCATGCTTAAATCTAGTGTAAGCTGAGCCTCCTAACATCACCAATTATACAATGGATTTCACCACTCCCTTAGTCAGACACATATGTTGATTTAATAGCCTTGGAGAAGTTTACTCACAAAACCCTATTCCAAGGCTCTAAATCCTAAGCTATTTTGTGCACCCTAGAAAATAAAATCATTTCTAATCAATTTTAAATTATCAGTGTTGATTTTAGTGGCATTGCTTACTAAAACAGGTGCGGTCATGAAACTAATGATGTTATGACTCAGCAAGTAAAATAAATGAATATGAATAAAATGTGAAGTCCTAACTTCAATTCTTAACAAATGATAAGATTTTCAAAATGCAATTTTCAATTTAATTATGCAATTCAAAATAACATGCAATCTTTCTATACATGTACTAATATCAATGATAAGGACCCAAAAGATCAAATGCCAACAATGCAAAATGCTTAATATTTTTTTTATTTTCAATATAAGAGAATGAAAATGCAAGGACTGAACAACATATTGATATAAATATTATACTGTATGCGAACAGAGACAAACCAAGTAGGATATTAAGAAGCAAACACCCATGCCAAGATGAAAGGACAATCAATGAAAAGGATGATGAGAAAGGCAGCGCCTGAAAATTCAACCAAAGAAAGCTTTCCTGTCATTCTACAAGAAATTAACAGTCATAATAGAGACCCAAGAAGACTTAGCAACCATCAAAACTTACCTATCAAACATCAAACTCAACAATCAAGCAAAAAATGATGATGTATGTGACTGTTCAGGCAAAAACTGAGTATATACGCCTCTTGTAGAAGGACAATATGTGTATGTATGTGAATGTAAGGTAAAAACCCATGTATATGTGTTAAAACACTACCAGGTTAAGGATAACTCTAAGAAACTCATACTCAAAATCAACAGAGGCTGTCAATCAATCAAACGAAAAGAAAATCAATATAAATGAGAGAAATCAAAGAGGAAAAACAGTCCAAACCCCGAAAAGAAGATTATATCCCCAGTATGGTCACCAATTTTGTTACAAGGAAAATCTCTCTGTGGCAAGCAGTAAACCCCAACATAAGGAAATGCCTACAGAAATCAACTATAATCTCAAGTATTCTATATAAGAAAATATGATAACAAGACAAGATAAAGAGCCTACCTCATCCAGACGTTCTATGAAATCCACAGTTGAACACTTGACTCAAAGTAATACACCTGCAACTTGTCCTCAACAACCAAGAAACGCAAGCATATGGTGATAATATATAAATTTAGCATATTCAATATCATAATCCATCAATATTCATAACAAATATGCCCATGGAATAACAATTCAAATATTTGCAAGATATTAATTGGATGAGAAAAGAGTATTCTATTCAAATGTAATCAACATAAGTGATGAATTACAAACTTCTGTGTCGGCACGGTTCGAAACCGAGAAACTAAGTCCCTTCCATTTGGGCCTCCAGCACATCAATCCTCCACCAAAGGAAAGATCATATAAGAGAGACAATGAGGTTCTCAATCAATTATGGAAGAGCTTGGGGGATGAACAATGTGTTCAGACTTAAAAGGACAAAGTGATGCAAACTCAATATGAAGTGAATAATTTCCCGCAAGGGTTTGGTCTAGTGGCCAGCGAACGTCATGTTAAGGCGTTCATGCTATTACGCAGGTCACGAGTTCAAACCTCGATTTATCCATAGGCATTCTTGTGGGCTCTGCGATTCTCCCTAGGGGTTATAAGGTAGTCGGCAGGATCCAACCTCATGTCACGCAAGTACAATACTCCCGCCGTTGTTGATTCCCATAGTCAT
>ML780384.1:251962-266465 GCA_009831015.1 Picea engelmannii
TATATATGAAGTGAATAATTTCTCCAGAGTGACTTTGCTCTCAAAGTTGAATTCTTCTCCTCTTTTCCAGAGCTTGGATATGGCCATTTATAACCTTCAAATGGAACTGAAGGGCCAATTCAGAATGTTTCCAGTATATGGAAGGTCAAGGATCATGGATCATATGACGTGACATGGAAACCTGACACTATTTTTAATTTGGGCACAAAACCCACTGTATGCGGGTTGTAATGGTGTAACCTGCGTATACACATGTTGTATAATAGTTAGGGCATGTATATGTGGAAAAATACTTTTTTTAGCTCTGGGATTTGCAAAAAGGGACTTCAAGTCTACATAGGGAAATGGAAAAAGGCATTCTGAGCAAATTTGCATAGGGTGAGGAAAATCTTGTTATAACACTTAGTAGCTCATAATGCCAAATTAAAAGAAAAATTCAGAGAATTGGAATCCACCTTGATGCCTTCCCCCTATTCTTGCAATCCCATTAGCCATTGCAAAGCCAAGAACACCTGATTTGAAGTTGAAGGGATCGTCAAGTTTGTTAATGGATGCCAGAAAATTTGTTGAGGAAAATATAAAAAGAAGAATATCACTCATCATGGAAGCATTGGATGTATCTGGTAATATTATTTCTTTCGGATCTCAAGTAAATTATTATAATGAATTCCTTCAAGTAGATTATAAACATGAAGAAGGGTTTTACAAAGATGTTGTGATAGCATTTGTAATCAAATTTTCCAATATGACGGAGCTCAAAAGAAGGGAAGAAGAATTTCCATCCATGTCCAGAATGAAACAATTGAATGAATGTTTTATGAAAAAGATCAGTAATTTGAAGGACATTATGGACAATTGCAATGAAATTGTAAATAAAAAGGAAATGTTATTCAGAAAACTCACTGAGACTGACTTGCTAGGAAACACTGGAGAAGTACAAGACTCGATATTAATTGTAAATTCTATATTTATGATGAAGAAATAATTTGAAGAACACATGGACATATTGAAAATCATTTTAGCTAAAAAGTTCAATAGTATAATTAATTATAATGAAAGAGAAATTGAAGATTGGCTAGTAGATTATGCAAACAAAAATCAAGATATTGAAGAGTCAATTCACAATATTTCAAACACTTAAGAGATTTGGAAGGTGAGTTATTTGATGTTAAAATTAAACATAAGATAAACGTGGCTCCAATGAAGGATTACATACAAGAATGGTTTAAAAAATCCCTAATCAAGATTATCGAGGAAAATAAAAAAACGACAGTTAGTACCGGTCCAGAAACCGTCAACAAGGAAGATAAAAGGACACTAGAAACATGAAAGTAAAGGAGAGATTCCATCATAGTAAGTCTATACTGATCACATTTCTACCTTTTTTTCAAATTTCATCCAGTTGTTCTAGTTCTGCATCTTCTTCTTCATCTTTCTCATATCTATTTAATGGTCCACGGGAACCCCAATCCTAGTCCATTCGTGGAAGAACGCCTTTAATTTTCTAAGATTGTAAAATACTTTATTATTTTTTAGAAATTCCAGAGAACTATTTTGGAGTTAATTTCGATTATGTCTTGTAACTCTGAGTTTTGAGTATAAGATATTTGAAGTTGAATTATCAAACTCTTATTTTTTATCTCAATAAATAATACCCTTTCAAAATTCTCTTGTGCACTAGACCATATTCCTTTTATATTTTGAATGTGATCAAGAATATCTAAAAATTGTGATGGGTGTGGGAGGTGTCTGTCATTTCCTACAATTTATTCATTTCTAGCAAATGTGATGTTTAAGGTTCCTGGTCCATTTCTCGAGAACTCTTGTATTTTATAATATTTTCAATTTCTTTCAGTGATAAATATTTGGGTTTGTCTTATTGGCATAATCCAATTTATGTTTTAAAATCTTTGAAATATTTATAGAGGAGTACCACCTCTTTAAAAACGTAGGGGGGTTAATATCCTCATGAGGTTGTCATTTCAGTCTTAACATATTTAAACATCAACATAGATTATTTAATATCCTTCACGCAGAGATGAAATGGCATGTGGTGATAAGAGGTGTGGCCTCGTGTCACAAGTATCGAGGGGAGGGGATCTTGGTGCATCATGAACCTTGATGACGTAAATAACTTTGATACAGATGGGAGGTGGGGTCACATCCTCTCCTAATCCTTTCTTTTCTAGATTTAATTCCTTGATTCAAGATTTGCTAATGAGAATTAAAAAAAAAAATTGCAAAGTTGCATCATTGGATTAAGCAAGGTGTATTTGTGAGAATTACCCGTTGATTCTAATGGTGCCCTGGGCCAACAATTTTTCCACTTTATCCAGACTGTCTTCCTTCCCATTTTTTCTTATGTAGATGTGGTAATAGTCCACATATTTAAATGTTTTCTTGGTGCTCATGATTCTTTGGTAGATCTGCTTATTGTTAGAATGAACATTTTTACTCAATATTCATAGCACCTTAATGATCAAATCAGAGTCACCAATGACGAGGACTTTAGCGGATTTGTCTACTTGGATTGGTTGCATTCCCATATACACCGCAAGGAATTCTGCTTGGTTAATTTTGTTGTTCCCCAGCCCCCAAGAATGCTCAATAATCTGGTTTCCTTTGGTGTCAAGGATGACTACCCCTGCACTTGCTACCCTTATGATTCAGTGGAAAATTTATTGAAGAAATGGTTTAATAAAAAAGAACTAAAATAAGTTAGAGCTTTGCCTTTCCTTATTATGTGGTGAATCCAGTTGGTTGGAAATTCCATACTATTTGATAATAAAAAAATCCTAATTTTCAAGTGTTCTCGTAGGTTAGGGATATAATTCAATCTGTAAGAACTAATATAAATAAAACAAGTCCATGAAAAGTTTTAGTAATTGATAAGTCATTTCCATGGGGATTCTCTGATGGCTCTAGACAAGGCCCTTCTAATTTTAGTAGTGTCAGTGGTGTCCTATTTCTTTCGAACATAAATTATAAAGCAGGCCTTGGGATGGGAACTAACAAATCTGATCAGTGACATGCTCTGAACTTAATTTTTAAGTGTGTCTTGGATAGAGGTGTAAATATGGTTCAAAACTATGATGATTCTCCTATAGTTATAAATTGGATGAAGGGTTTTGATGATCTCCATAACATTCTTCTCAAGCAACTTGGGGAGTAGTTATGAGAGATAAAAACCTCCTTGGTTATAGTTTCATATTCTCACATCTAGAGGGAATTAAATGAGGAAGCGGGCAAGATTTCCAAGGAGGGACAACATTTTCCAAAGGGATCTATGACAATTGAAGAATTCTGAGATGACTCTGTTGTTCTATATTGGATATAGTTTTTATCCTTTCATCGTCCAATCCTCATGATGTTGTTGTTTATGTTGGTCGTTATATTTTTTATATTTGTTTTTCATGCTTTTTGGTAGTATTGAGTAGATTTTTATGTAACCTAAAGGCACTATGTGGGATTTCTACATGATTTTTTGAAGAAAGATTTTAAATGACTATTCAAAGACTATTTTCATTTTTATAATTTACAGCTTGTGGGCTATGTTTTTTCTTATGTCACAAGGGGAATTATGAGTACTAGGCCTATCTGTGTTTTTGCATGTTCTTTTTAGTGCACGAGGAATGTAATTTCCATTCTACCTATTACTAGAAACCACATTTTTCTTTGAAGTGTGTGTGTGTGTGTGTGTGTAGTTTAAGGGGTTAGGTCAACCGATTGTTGTGAATGTTGTTGAGTAATTGGCTAGTTTTGTGCCAATAGGGGCTTGGTTTGAATCCCCATGAGTGAGGCTAACTAGTCTACATTGACATTTTTACTAGGGATGCCATCCAAGAATGTGGAAAGTATCATGTGGGTTTCCCCACAATGTTTTATTTAGAAAAATGAATATATATATATAGTTACCAAATTAACGAGAACTATGACCTCAAAATGAGAACTCTGGCCCAAAAATATGTGTTTTTTAGTCAAAAACACCAATCAACCCTCGAACCAAAAAGTGGCGCTACTAGTAGCACCCTTTTTGGGGGGTTGGTTAAAATATTGACTTGTTTGAAATCGCAACCTTGAAAATTGATACCATTGTAGACAAAAACCTTAAAATTGAACCTTAAATCGAAAAGTGATGTTAGTAGTAGCATCGATTTTTTTTTTGTAGTTAAAATTACAACCTAATTGAAATCATGGCCTAGACGACTTCTACCATCACAGATAAAAGCCTTAAAAAAGACTCTTAAATTATTACTTCAAAAATTATTTATTAAACTAGTTTTTTTTTTTTTTATAAAAGTTATATAAATGGGAAAGAAAAAAACTCCACAAACATGTTTTTTTTTTTTTTTAAACGTGTTTCTTATAAATAAATAAAAAAACATAATCAAATTTTAATTTTAATTTCTTTTTTAAAGTTAAAAAAGAAATTTAACATTTAAAAAAAAAATGTTTTAAAACCATAAGAAAACAAAATTTCAAAAAATTTCAAACAAAAACAAATTTTTAAAGAATTTAAAAAAATAAAAAATAAAGAACAAAAATTCACCCAAAATACAACAAAACCACATTTTTTTTTTTTAAATATGAAAATACAAAATAAAGAAAATACATTATAATTAAAAAAATACAAAAAATAATAACAAAACAAATTATTTAAAACATAAAAATTTAAACCAAATTAAAAATTATTTAAATAATTTAAAAAAATTTAAAAAAAAAAATTGGTAAGAAAACATTATATTACCTACTATAGAAAAGTGAGTTTAAACGTACAATTTGTTGGAGTCTGAGTTGCCATGAATGGAAACCAACCCAGCTTCAGCTTAGTTTTGAGTATGAATAGCCCCGTGGGGTAAAAAAATATAACAATATAAATGCAAAGGGGAAATAGTCTATAGGAAAAAGAAGTATCGTCAAAATTACACTGATTTGAAGTCAAATCTATAAAACTAAGAGAGAAATTGTATAGAAAAAATAAACCACTACTATCCTAAAGGAAAAACCTAGCCATCCTAAGATGATTCCACTTTGTTGCTCGATGGTAGAAGAATTGGACTGTTCAAGATGAGAGCATCCTGGACCAACAAGTTTGATGTGGGTTGATGGTGAGGTGGGCGAGCCTGCAAAGCCACTAATAGGGAGATTCGTTGGTCTAATTGTTCGATTTTGTATTTCAAATCATCCACTTCACTACGGACTTCAAAAATAAGTTGTAGATGGTCTTCCTTCGAACCAAAATGTCCTGGACAGTCGCACTGCTCCAGGTCTCCGATGAAAATTAGAGAGGGCTAAGGGACCATCATTAGTGTCGTCAAGGTCAACCAGAATAGAGTGTTAAGTCCTGGATGTCCATAACGATTCGGGGGTATGTTGAGGAGAAATTACCAAAGACTTGTCATCAATGTCGAACCATTCAACTCCGCATCCCCAAATTATTCTCGCTCACAGATGCGTGGCATTGTGCTCACAAGTATTCCAATTGCTCATGAGAGGTATAACTCCAATCTTCTGAACCAAAGTTGGAAAATGCAAATGTGAGTACGAGCCAGGGGTGGTCTTGCATGACGAGGATGAGCATCTACCTACATTATGGTTAGCTTAGGATTGCACGGTCGAAGGTAAATAGTTATTTCCATAACAATTCGAGTGTGCCTAGAGTAATTTCCCATCCCGTCAATGGTACTCTAAGCTGGTTGTGTTTTCTCCTTCATGTGTTAGAGAATTCAAATATGGTTAGTTTCTGAACCATGAAAAACATGTAAGGCGATATCCACACACATTTTTTGAGGCTTGAGCAACTAGATGCCTAGTCTCCTCCCTCCAAATTAATGTGCATATTGTCAAGATGACACCCCAAACAAATTTAAAACTAATTGTAAAATATTAAAAAATAAAATACAAATATATAACAAATAATCAAATGCATCATAGTTATTTAAACTACCTCCTAAAACTTTATTTTAATATTATATATAGTAATGATTTTAAATAAGGTATTCATTATGTGAATATAATAATGTTGAAAAAAAAACTTTATTTTAATATTATATATAGTAATGATTTTAAATAAGGTATTCATTATGTGAATATAATAATGTTGAAAAAAAATGTAAGATATATTATTTTGTTTTTTATTTTATTTTATTTTTAATGAAATGTTTGTAAATGATTCAGAGTGAATAATAAAAATAATTAGATATACTATGTTTAGTTTTTTTAATGAAATTGTTAAAATGTGGATATTGGAACATGGACAAAATATATATGCAAGGGATTGGATGGAATGGATGTAGGGACATCAACCTTCTTCTTCCGCATTAAATTGCTTTTTGCAGTTCGATATGTGTGAGATATTTCATACGGATTTTTGTCAAGTTGGAAAGGGGCCCGTTAGAAAAGAATGTGTGTAAAATTCAAATAAAGAATAATAATTTCAATGTTTTATTTATACTTTATTTTAATGATAATATTAATTTAATATTGTTATTATAGTTTAATCATCTATAAATGTGATACATATTTAATGTTTTTGTGAGTTAAGATAATTTTATTTTATGAATAATTCTTTTCAAAATATTAAAATGATAAAAAAAATAAAACATTAATTTTATTATTATTTTTTAAATGTATAAAGAAATTGTTATTTTAATAGCATAAGAAATTTATCACTTCAATATTTAAAAGATAAATAAAAAATAACAAAGTTTGATACTCAAACTCTCTATTGTTCGAAATATAACTGAGAATGGGTGAATCAACTATGTATATAAGCTTGAAACTTTTCTTGTTATTTTCTGATTCTTTCTAGATTATTATTTAATGTGTTGTTGATAACTTAACATGCATAGATATACAACATTTGATCAATCACACAGAATACACAGAGACACTGATTTTCATGAGGTAACCCATAAGGGTGAAAACCTCTTCTTCTTAGGATGTCAATTAAGCTCCAACTTTCATGTACATCACAGTCTTTGAGCTCCAACTCAAATATGAGGCTACAACCTTTCATAGAAAGCTACAACTTGTAGAGAGCACCAAATCTCAGATTTCTCTAGCACCAACTAGATGGAAGCACCAACTCCTAGGTTTCTCTAGCACCCACTAGATGGAAGCACCAACTCCTAGAATATCTTCTAGCACGAACTAGAATTTAGAGGACTACAATCCTCCCTAGCACCACCCTACCACCATGATTGAATCTTACAAAACTTTACTTACTTTCTCTGTCTCTGATATGGTCTGTTACTGCTCCATGTCTCCTCTACCTCTTCCATCTTCTATTACTCTATTCTGCTTCTATACTCTGCTCTTTCTCCTGCTGTGCAATCTCATTACTATGTTCAACTTCTCTTCTTCCTTTATACTTTGTGTTGTCTATGCATACTATAACGCTGCACCTCTGATCTACAGTTCAGGTCCTGTCCTCGGTCACATTCTACCCAAATGCATAACTATCGCAAAAGAACTCTTTCTTTTAGGTTCTGCATGTCTTTCTCACCTCGAGTCCTTTGCCTGATCATCATGCAAACTCTTCATCTTCCTTGGCGGTTATTCTGATTCTGTTCATCATTAGCGAGTGTTATCCTGAGATTCTCTGGCTTCTCTGGTAGTTACAATCAGTCGTTTTTGGCGTCTTTGGCTTCTAAGCCCCTTCCTTCATGTGACCACCGGCAGTGACCAAACGCCTACTCAAAATGTGCTTCCCGATCTCGGTCTAGTGAGTGCTAGCTGTGTTTCTCGATATGACCTTGGGCGAAGATCTCATGTGACCACGAGATTGCGGGCACATCCAAAGGTGGTTTGTATCAAACTACTTTTTTCCCCACAATTTGCCTCGAGCCTCCACGTGTCCTTTCTCCAAAACCATGGTTTCGATTACGGCCCGCCTTCAGTTTTTTAAAGTTCATGCATCTTCAATCCTCGCAATGCAACGGTATCGTCGATCTCACGATCTTGATGGTGATCCTGAACGGATGGTTTAGTTTTTTCTTTCACGATCTGTGGATCAGATCTAACCTTCCTAAATCAACTGTTGTGATTTATTTCGTGATCCAGGCTTCGGGAGTTTCAAATCTCAACCCTTTCTTTACTTCGTACGTCAATATTCTGGAGTTGACAATCCACTGACACGTGTCCCTCTCGGATCAACGGTCGAGATCTCCTTCGAGTTTGTGGACTTTGGAGATTTCGAATATCAACTTCTCGTTTCTTTTGACTCGATATCTTTCGAAATGGAAGATTTGCTGACATATGTCCTCCTTAATCCAACAACTATCCTTCGCTCCGGGACTTCGGCCTTTTCGACTCTTCGGGGCTTCATTTTTCCATGAAGGCTTTCACCTGGAGTCAATGATCTATTGACACGTACCCTTCTACATGATCAACGATCGTGAGTGACTTCGGCACTTCGGGCTTCAAGAGTTTCAACTCCTATGCACTCGTTTCTCCCGGAGTTCTTTCACCCGAATACATAATCTTTTGACACGTACCCCTTCTGGCGATCAATGACCAGGGTCTTCTTCGGGTATTCGGTGTTCGGGACTTCGGGACTTTAGGCCAATCGCTTCTTCATTCTCCTCCAGAGTGATCACCTACTGGATAAGTCATTGGCAGTGGAGACTGCTTGTTGTCGATTAACACTTCCACTTACATTGTCCTTCCACTGAATTAGATCAATGGTTGAGAATGTACCCGAAGTGATCTTCAGATCGAACGACTGAGAGCGACTTCGAACCTTTGTCCTTCAGGACTTCGGGACTTTTGACATTTGTTGGTGATGAACCTTCCGAAGTAAATCTCCCGGAGTGATGTAGCTTGCTTACATCACTTGTTGACAAGGCACGAGCCAATTTCCTCTTGACACTTGTCATTATCTGATTATGCCATGTGTACTTGCTGATGTGGTCTTCCACATGTCCTTTCTGACGTGGTCTGCCACATGTCCTTGTTGACGTGGTCTGCTAACGTGGGTGAGATGTGTAGGCAGTGTAGTGGAGGTGGAGGCAAAGTGCGGTAGTGGAGTGTGATATGTAGCGAGTAGTGGAGTGTGATGTCAGAGTGCAGAGGTCGTATGTATGAGTGGTTTGGTGATTTTCGCGGAGGGGGGGTTAGGTAGTAAGTGTTAATGAGTGAGGGGGGTCCAATTTGACAAGAAGATGACACGTATGAGGGTCCCACATGAGAAATACCACCAACTCGAACCCCCCCCCACGGTTAAAGGAATAAATATTGGGGGGGTCTGATATGCCCTGTCCAACGTAGATCTGAGTGTCCGATTATCGGCCGCTGAGATTAGCATGCCCTCTAACTTATCCTGTCCTTCCACTTATTTCGATCCGACTGTTGACAAAAATTTGGGTGATAAAGATCTCAGATCTCAGCCCTTGCTTATCCTATCCTTCCACTTAAATCAATCCGATGGCTATCGGTCCTCTGGATCAGTGATCCAATGACCACTATCGCTCTTCCTCTTGATCTTCTAATCTCTCTAACTTTAGAAGGATTTCTAAGTGTTTATGGGTCTCGACCTTTGCTCCTCCTGCGATTCTGTCTCTTGGACCTCGTCTGTACTTCTGGAAACCACTATCTTTTATGAGCTTTAGCATCTTCTGCGTTCTCGAGGTTTGGATCAATGTTGTTCTTTCCATCAATGACAAGAACATTCTTCTTATAAACATGCCAACAATATCCCCCTTCGGCATTGATGGAAACCTTGAAAGGATACACTATTATGCTTAGACCTCCAACTGTAACATACATACAACACCTTTTTCTCCCCCTTTGACATCAACGTCAAAGAAAACAAAGAGTGACTATGTGCTCCTCCTGATCAGATATACTAGGAGCACTCTCCCCCTGATCAGATAGATTATTTTAACTTGATAATAGGGTCATGCCCAACTTCTGGCGTAGATACTCAAACTGAGCTTTTGCAAGCGGTTTAGTGAAGATATCAGCAATCTGATCTTTGGATGGAATATAATGCAAAGAAACAATAGTGTTGGTTACTTGTTCCCTCAAGAAGTGATACTTGATGGGTATATGCTTGGTCTTGGAGTGAAATACATAATTCTTTGACACACTAATTTCACTAGTATTATCACAATGAATTGGGATCGGTGCATTGTACTTTACCTCCAAGTCTGCAAGTGTCTGAATCATCCATAATACTTGGGTACAACAAGAGGCAACTGCAATGTATTCATATTCTATAGTCGATAAGGAAATGGAACCTTGCTTCTTGCTCAACCATGCTATAAGAGAATCTCCTAAGAAGAATACACCTCCACTCGTGCTTTTCCTTTCATCCACGCAGTTAGCCCAATCAGCATCTGAATAGACTGATAGTTGAAAATTTTGATTCCTAGGATACCATAGGCCATAGTTCATTGTTCCTTTCAAGTATCTCAATATTATTTTGACAGCTAACAGATGGCTATGTTTAGGTGCAGCCTGATACCTTCCTACCATTCCAACACCATGCATTATGTTTAGATGGGATGCTGTGATGTACAATAGGCTGCCTATCATAGACCTATATGAACTCTGATCAACATCAGGTGAGTCATCATCCTTTTCTTAAATTGCATCCAATGACCATAGGTGTAGAATCTTCCATTTTAAACCTTTTCAACATTTCTCTTAGATATTTCTCCTGAGAAAGAAATACTCCTTCAGACCTCTGAGTAATTTGCAAACCAAGAAAAAAATGCAGTTCCCCTATCATAGACATTTCAAATTCGGACTGCATGGCAGAAGCAAACCATTGTACCAATGAATCATTATTGCTTCCGAAGATGATGTCATCTACATAGACCAACACAATGAGAAAATCATTACCCTCTATTTTGATATATAGATTGTTGTCAATTGTTCCTCTCTTGAACCCTCTATCTTGAAGATACTTATCCAGTATGTAACACCAGGCATGAGGAGCTTGTTTCAACCCATATAAGGCTTTCTTCAGCTTGCAAACAAAGTCATGGTTATCTAATAGTTGGAAACCCTCTGGTTTTTCCATATAGACTTCTTCTTTTAGATCTCCATTTAGAAAAAATGACTTGACATCCATTTGATAGATCTTAAACTGTTTATGACACGCATAAGCAAGAAACATTCTAATAGCTTCTAATATTTCTATGGGCGCAAATGTTTCATCAAAGTCTAGTCCTTCTATTTGAGCATATCCTTTGTAGACCAATCTAGCCTTATTTCTTAGAATATTTCCTTTCTCATTCATCTTGTTTTTGTAGACCCATTTGGATCATATTACATTTTTATTTGCTGGCCTAGGAACGAGTTCCCAAGTATCATTCTTTTCAATCTGGTCTAGTTCCTCATTCATTGGTTGTAACCAATTTATGTCTTTACTAGCTTCATTAAAGTTCTTAGGTTCCACCATGGATATGAAGGCTATATTTTATTGCTCGGTGTCTTTGGTTATCCTTCTCCTGTTTTGTACACCTTTGCCTTTCTCACCAATTATCTGACTTTCTGGATGATTCTTTTGAGTAATTCTGGAGGAAGGATTTGATTTTGATTGTTGTCCTGACTCTTCTTGTCTGGGTGTCTCTTTTCCACATGATTCATCATCTTCTTATGACTCTGAGATTTGTTGTTCTTTATCTTCATTATTCTCATCATCTTTTTCATCTGGATTAGTGCTTATTCTCTATTGATCTTTTACAGGAGCTTCTTCATCAATTCGAACATCAATACATTCTACTAATTTATGAATTCTTTTGTTAAAGGATCTCTATCCTTTACTATTCGTTTCATATCCTAAGAATATACCCTCATCAACTCTACTATCAAATTTTCCCAGATGATCATCATTATTATTGATGTAGCATTTACTTCCAAATACTTTGAAGTGTTTGATTGATGCAGGTCGACCAAACCACAACTCATATGGAGTCTTATCACTATTCGGCCTTAGATGCGCTTTGTTTATAATATGAACAGCCATGTGAATAGCCTCCACCCAGAAATTTTGTGAAATGTCCCTTTCACTCATCATAGCCCTTGCCATCTGTTGAACTGATCTATTTTGGCATTCTACAACTCCATTTTGTTGAGGAGTACCTGGAATAGTATATTCTCTTTTAATTCCATGTCTGTCACAAAATTCTTTGAAATCTTTTGACAGAAATTATCCTCCATTGTCTGAGCGAATTGATTTTAACTTCCTTCATGTCTGATTCTCAGCTAATGCCTTAAACTTTTTTAACTTCTCAAACGCATCAAATTTTTCTCTTAGAAAGGAAACCCACGTAAGTCTGGAGAAGTCATCAATGACTAGCATAAAGTAACATTCTCCTCGAGTTCCTTCCTTTCACGATGGTCCACACAGATCCATATGAACAATTTGAAGTGGTTTCTTTGGTTTCTTTTGTTGATTCGGAATGGAGGCTAATCCTTCTGAGGCTTTAATACTTGTCAGATTCTGATGAGAAAGGGCCTGGAATTTCTCTAGATCTTTTCTGACAGACACTGCTTCAACTTCCAATTTTTCTGATAGGACGTCTTCAATATTCTTAGCTTCTTCTAACGTAACCTTCAACAAAGCAATTTCTTCATATGGTTCATTGCATGTTTTCTCATACCTGAGCAGTAATTGTTTTTGTTTTCTTTTCTTTTCCCCGAGTCTATAAATCTCTTCCATGGCACTGATAAGTTATCCTTCAAGATCTACTACCGCTTCACAATCGACGAACTCACTTCCTGTATCTTCAATGTTTAGATATTCTAAATCTTTTAGCCTGATATCATTTATTTTATCTTCAATAGAAGAGTCACTGCTTTCATCATCTGAGGGATCATCATCATTGTTTACACAAAGACTTTTCTTCTTAAAATTATTCTCTTTATAGACCTTCTTGTGTTTGTGTTTCTCTTCATCGTCATATGCCTGATCCTTTCTTTTGTGAAGACACTTAGAAGAAAAATGACCTATCTTACCACAATTGAAACATTTGAAAGGCAGTTTACCTTTGTATTTTCCCGATCCTTTCTTCAGTCTTCTCACAAAATTTTCTTCAATCTCATCTACATCGGAGTCTGTGTTTTTCTCTACTTAGATTCCTCTCTTCTAGTGGATTTACCTTTGGTGATTCTCATTTCATAAGCAGTTAGGGTTCCAAGAATTTGATCTAGTGTCAACGTTTTGAGATCAGCTATTTTGTCTATAGCAGAGACCTTTGAGTTAAATCTATTAGGAAGAGATCTTAATATTTTCTAGACTAGAAAAGATTCATCTATCGTTTCACCTAGGCCTTTCATAGTGTTGACAAGTTCTTCTATACTTAAGAAGTACTTACTTATAGTTTCATCTTCATCCATCTTTAATTGCTAAAATTTCAGTCTGTGAGTCTAAAGTTTTGTGTCTTTCACCTTTTCATTACCTTCATAACTACTTATCAGCTTGTCCCACATAACTTTTTCTGAATCACGGTGCATGACTTTGACAAACTCGTCTTCAACAAGTCCACTAAGGATGACATTCATTGCTTTTGCATTAAATCTAAACTCTAGCTTATCATCTTTTGAGGCCAAGACTACAGGCTTCACATATCCCATTTCAACGACATCCCAAACATCAACACCCAAAGACATTAAATGTGTTCTCATTCTTATTTTCCAAAAGACAAAGTTTGTTCCATCAAACAAAGGGGGTATATTAGTTGAACTTCCATCATGACTAGTCATGTTCAAGCTTATGGATCTACCTTTGATCAAAGGCACCGGCTCTGATACCAATTGTTGGAAATATAACTAAGAGGGGGTGGTGAATCAGTTATGTATATAAGCTTGAAACTTTTCCTATTATTTTATGATTCTTTTTAGATTATTATTTAATGTGTTGTTGATAACTTAACATGCATAGATATACAATATTTGATCAATCACACAGAATACACAGAGACAATGATTTTCATGAGGAAACCCATAAGGGTGAAAACCTCTTCTTCTTAAGATGTCAATCAAGCTCCAACTTTCATGTACATCACAGTCTTTGAGCTCCAACTCAAATATGAGGCTACAACCTCTGATAGAAAGATACAACTTGTAGAGAGTACCAACTCTCAGATTTCTCTAGCACCAACTAGATGGAAGCACCAACTCCAAGGTTTTTGTAGCACCCACTAGATGGAAGCACCAACTCCCAGAATATCTTCTAGCACCAACTTGAATTTAGAGGACTGCAATCCTCCCTAGCACCACCATACCACCTTGATTGAATCTTACAAAAATTTACTTACTTGCTCTGTCTCTGATATGGTATGTTACTGCTCCATGTCTCCTCTGCCTCTTCCAACTTCTATTACTCTGTTATGCTTCTATACTCTTGAGAGGCAGTATAATAAGAAACATTAATTAAAAACAAATACAAATTTAAAATGAATTTTTGGTAGGGGGGGGCTCTATGAGGATGTGGGGAGGGGAGGGGCTCCCCAAAACTCCATGTATGATTTCATACATGGAGTTGGGCCCC